>JAPFFP010000080.1:23367693-23398433 GCA_026153255.1 Solanum medicagineum | reverse complement strand
GATCAGAATTTTTTTTCAGTGGAACATCAACTTCCATAATCATGAATATGCAATAACATGACTAAACTAATCAACTAACAACACTCCTCAGCAGATTCCCAAAAAAAAATGCAGTGGAATCTAGAAATACTTAATTGAAACATAATTTTCAGAATCCCAAAAATATAAATCTGACTTTTTAAGCAATCCACATCATGATTACAACAAATATTAGCCGTCTACTGATATTAAGAGCCATCAGATTAAATTTCCTACCAAAAATAACCATCAGATTTGATTTCTATTCATGTCAAAGTCATAAATCAGAAACTAGATGAAATCAAACTACAGAAAGCAATCAAAAAGCGGATGCATATCAAACAAATCAGAACATTCGTTAGTAAGCAGAAGAATATGATTAAGCACCAGAATTTAAATTCAGGAAGGCGACGAACGAAAGGGCGAAACTCATCGGATCCGCGAGTGGGAAGGGTAGGACCCTCAACTTCCGGATCGACTTGAGGGGAAAGGAAAGCAATAAGGAGCTGGATTATGTAGATTCCTAGGGCATATGTGATGATGTAGAAACCTTGAACCATGAAAACGCGTATAGCAAAGATGAAAGCAATCACAGCTAAGAAGATCCACCGATAAAGGACTTGAGGTGTCGATTTATCCAGAAGGTGTTGATATCGCTGTGATAGGGTGAAGGTCCACTGAGATATGGCGGAGGAAGTCGAAGAGACACCGTCGCCGGCGACTGTTCCGGCACCGACGTCCATTTTTATTTTATTTTTTACTTTTTTTTCCTCTACTTTTATTTTTTAGCGAAAGGAATTAGGAATTTATGGTTAACTAGGAAAGATACGAGAGCAATGAGGAGAAGTTGAATAGGTCCGGATGGGCTTTAAACGGGTCATTTGTTTTGGGGAAAATAACACTCCTAATAAGAAAAATTATTTAGAAATGGTTATTTTTTTATTTTCATATTTTATTTTTAATTATTTTTGTACGCTTGACGTCACAAGAGTGTATATACTATGATTATATCTAAAAGGAAGAGCAGTGCTTTAATAAAATTGTTTGATATCATTAAAATATATTATTTTTTTATTATATCAAAATTTAAAAATTAATAAATAAGATTGTAACTTTAATAGTTTTCTCTAATTATTTTTTATTAATTCATTAAAGAGTTCAATGATGGTAAAATATACTAAAGGAAATTTTACATTGGTGATTGAGAAGTAATCAGAAAAAGAAAGCACCCAAAGGGTCTGTCTAGTGTTTAATGGAGTGCGTTCAAAATCATGAGATTTTAGGTTTAAATCTCAGCACAAATAAAAATATTAGTAAATGATTTCTTCCTAGACTTGGTAGACAGAGTTAGTTGCTGCACGTTGTGGTGGACAGAGTTAGTTGTTGCATGTTGTTGGCAGGAGGTGACAAGTACTCCATGCAACTAGTCGAGATGCGTGAGATATCACACACCACAGTTATCAAAAAAAAATCTGAAGATTTTAATGAATTTGAATTATTACAAGATGTGAATGTTGTGGTGAAATGGAAGCATGTCAAACACTTTAGAAATCCAAAGTGGAAAGAGTTTCATGTAGTTTAGGAGAGGAGAAGCAATATTTGTAGATAATTTAGTTGAAAGACACTGTATGTGGGTCGTCGAGTACTGATTTTGTGGCCTCCTTGTTCATTTTCAGTAAAAGAAGAAATTTGTGGATCCTTTTTGTTCAATTTTATTACAAAGTTGTTTAGTTGTCATTACTGTCTTAATTTGCATGTCTATTGGATTAGGTGCATCACATATCCCTTCTCTTCCTCCAGCAGATATTAAAGATTTTTCAGCACAAAAGTTTGAGAGGGCTTAATGTTGTGATCTTCGAGCTAGAAGTAATTGGTTTAGCATATTGTCTTCACAAAGGACTTCCGTTTTCAGCTTACAGAGATAAACTCCATAGAATCTTGCAATGTGCTCTCCGTTTCTTCTGCATTATGGAGCTGATCACTGCAATGATAATCGAGCGTTGCAGCTCCTTTTCCTTGTGGTTGCACCAAAGCACCTGGCATAGATCATGCCTAGTTCAAAATTTAGATCTATCACTCCGTTCCACGTTCACAAATCTATCAATTCGTTACATGAAATACAACAACAGTTGAATGAAATTCAAGCTTCAAACACATGCATTAGAATATTTTTGACAGTCTCTACAATGTCCTCCTCTTTGCACGAAGTGACAAACTTAACCCATAGAAGAATGGGGAATTCACTCTTTTGGAAAGGAACTGTGATTACATATGAAGCAACCACTATCGACGCTGCTAGATGACGGGGTGAACGATTAAAAGATGAAATCTCCCCCTTTTCGTATATCAGGTCCATAATATCCATACAAGCTTCAAAGCTTAATTGCTTTCTTACTCTGGCAACTTCACTGAACTTGGTAAGTAGATCTTCGAAGAATCGGAAGGCAATGCTTAACGTGCCGATCTCAAATTTCAGTACCTGCATTAACACTAACTCAGCTTCCAGAAAGTCCTTTGTTGTAAAATGCTGCTCTTTAATGGTGTTATCAGCCAGAGACTTGAAGGATTTGACACTAAGATAAGGAGAATCGTGTATTTTGCTTGAGATCCATATTGCAACAAGCGCAAATAGCTGCAAATTGCTTTCTCTCAGAGGGTGTAAGAGCCAACTCTTAGCGTCCTTAGTTCCTTCCCCGGAGAGAGATGGGTAGAATCGATCGGCGAAAAGTGATAGTGCTGAGTACTTGACGATTGGAGAAACTTGAAGGTCCTGAGCTGATTGAATGAGGAATTCAACTAGTCGAGCTCGCAAACAAGAGCAAACCTCCTCCTTCATTCTCGATCCCTCTCACTGCGTAGAACCAAATGCTGAAGAAATTAGCAGACGAACAATGGATCCATTTGAAAGCATAATGGAAGTGAGTATAATTATCAAAATTTGCGCAACAAGGGGATTTTTCTAAGGTTGAATTGATCATAAAGTGCTAAACTAATCACTGGATCGGAAATCCAAAATCCAATTCAAATATGGTGCTCATAGTAACATTTAATAGTGTTACAGTGCGTAAAATATTGTCTTGGGGTATTTTAAATAGAAAATTTCGTAGTAAAATCGTGGATTGACTTATAGTTTTTGATTTATAAGTTAAATGTCATAAGTTATTTTCGCATAAAAGCATTATAAATAAGCTAATTTAAACGGAATTTAAATGAAGTTATAAGAAACTCCATATTTTAAGTATGAAAGTTACGAAATATTGATATATGTAATATTGTAGTTCGAGGGCGATAGCCACCATCCTTAATTTAATTACGTTAATCGCAAAACATGAATAGTTTAGGAAGAACTTTATGTATCATAACCCTTTCTAAAAAAAAGATATTAGGGATATTCATATCAACTTGCATATATTTCTACTATTTTACCGAGATATGCCAACTTGCACGCACCATAACAATTTCACAATATATTGGTATTAAATCAACTCTATCCTCTAAACTTAGTCTCAAGTTACTTTCATGATTTTAATGACTACTAGGTCACGTGGGTTCAATACTAATCTACTTGAAGATTAATTAATTGACAACATTCATTGAACAAGGAAGAGTTTGACGAACAAAACAAACATATGAAACATCCACCTGACCGCTTGACCAGTTTAGTTCATATGAAGCCAACACCAACCTGCAGGGCTTGCTTTTGACAGTTTGCATGAACATCTTTAAATATAAATAAAATCTGAACCAAGCAAGTGAAAGCTTACAAACCAATCACCAACCATTTACCAGATGAAGATAATGCTGTAGCAAAAGTTACAAAATACAACTATCGATTCAGGTCTGAAACCTATAACAAAACGCTTTTCATATACACAATAATCTGGATTTCAGATACTGCTTGGCACAGAGAATGCATAGCGTGGAAGTAAGAATTAGCAATACGAGACTGAAGTTATTTTCACCACCGGCACAAGACAGGGAAACCTCTCAAAACACCAATAATATCTTGACATCAAGTAAGATAAAAAGGAGCAAAAGAATCCATCCAAAACACATACTAATATGAGCAAAGCCAGTGTTTTAACTGCCAAATTAATAAATTAAACCCAGAATCTGATTAGAGTGAGTTCCACAAGTCATAACATAACAACCAGTGTCCCTCTATTTGGGTTTGTTGGTGAACAAAATCTACAATAACCCCATTATTCAGAAAAGAGAAACACATGCAGTTGTTATCTTTCAATAACTGGAAGGATAATTCTACAGTAGTTGCCACAACCCTGACTGTGTGTGAATGCAATAACCAGTTCATACAGCATAACTGAAGTTCTAACTGTGTTAGACATGAATCAACTAAAGGGCATGGCTGCTCAGTCAACTAGATTCATTATTGAATGATTTGCTCATTAGACCAACAAAAGATGATAATAGACTCTAATGATTCATTCTCAGAGAAGCAGAATCTTACTGCTATCTATGGTAAAGAAACAAAACAGAAAACGTAGTAGTGAAAGATGACAATTAAATACCTGCTATCAACCAAAGCATGAAGAAAACAACAAGATACAGTCACCAGTAACAATAGTATATATGTTTATCAGGCACCATTTAATATAAATCAGCAAACTTTGAATTGATAGTTATACCTACCGTCTAACAACAACATTCTCCCGACACAATATGAACTCGTCTAAATTCCTGTGGGAACAACTAAACTACTAGCCAAAGCTTCTAGGAGTCCAGAAGTACACTCAACACCCAAAAGAACCAGAACTCTCCTGTAACTATTTATTTACCCAACATCTAGAACATATCTTGATCTAATAGTGAGTCAATATATACTCTAGTACTCAACAAATGCAAATACATGCTCTAGTTCTCAACATGTTTGCCGAATGTCATCACAAGTGACATAAGCATATCGAGAGAACGATATAAAAAGATTCAGACAATCAGGCTTATATGGCATTTTAAGACTTGTTGTAGCATATCAAGGCCTTCAAAACGCTCTTTCTTTTATAGTTAGGAGCCCAATTTTGACTATTCAAGCCTGACTTTACACCATTGTCCTTCATTTACCAGGAGAATCACCCTATTGCTAACTTCCCCTCATTCACCAAAAAATACAACTATGATTCCTACCTTCCGAAAGAAGAGGTAAGGTTGTGTAGACACCACCCTCCCCAGACCCAACAGGTGGGATTACACTGGGTATGTAGTATCTTATTACCTGATTTGATATGTCGATAGATGAAGCAAAATATCATCAAAAAATGTACAAAGTTTAAAAGGTAAAACCTGTGGAACAAACAAGCTGTAAGACTAATGAACTTTTATAAGAGTTTTCATAAAGAAAGGTAACACAAATTTTTGTAAGAGGTGTTAGTGAAGTTGACCCCAACTCGGCCTTTAAATCTTTCTATGATGTTATCACGTAATTTATAAACATTGGAGTGAATCAAAACATAGACTTTTTTCTTTTTGAGAAATGTAAAAGTATGAATCAAAATCTTGACTTTCTATTAGCTTAATGTGTTTATCGTAGTGTAAGAGAGAAAGCAATAGTATGAGATATGCGCTTCTATTCTCCTCTGTTCTTTCCAGTTCTCCATTTAAATGCCATTAAAGAGTCAAAGGAGAATGTGTTCAAGATATTGCATCTTTTGTACGGAGCAAGAGTATATACTGAAAAACATTGCAAAACATAAACCAGTAACACAAATTCCTAAATCACCAACTTCTTGGATATAACATTTTCCTTACTTTCTTCTCGGAAGATAGCATGTTGATTCCTCTCCCAGTTGAAGTGATAAGAATTCCATGTCGAAGGAACATATCAGCTCAAAAATAGCATCACTGGGATTGTACAGCTCAAAAATAGCATCATTCGGATTGTACATAAGCCCAAAAAAAAAAAAGGAAACTCAAGAACAAGGTACAACCATGCAGGCTGAATCTGTGGTTGCATTAACCAGCATTGAAACTCAAGAATATATAAATGTAATAAAAGTCAAACAACTTCAATAGCATAATATTAGAGCATAAGATTGATGTCAGTTAGCTCCTTTTTTCTAATTATTTCTCGAACTGGAACTTCCACCAAAGCTCGACCACCTTCTGAATGTGCAAGCTACCAGATTCCTTCCTGTTGTGAGTCCTAGCCTGGCCTTGAAGGAATTTGACCTCCCAGTACTGCTTGATGCAATACTTACACCTCTAACTTGGCCAGCCACCTGCCTATTTTCATTCCCAACTTCGGGCACACCACCATCACTGGCACTTGCATCAGGATTTTCGGGTTCGGGTGTATCCAAGTTCACAGCAACAGAACCCCTAGTTGTCCGCAACCAATCTGCACTTTCAGAAGTCACCAATCTACATTTCTTAACCTTTACTTTGACCAAATTTGGACATCCACCAGCAAGCGCTTCCATACCCTGATCGGATACTGGGCAACTCTTTATACAGAGTTTTCTTAATGCAACACATTTTGCGGCTATGCAAGACAGTTCTGGATCCCCAACAGTTTCACTTCCACATAGAGCTAATCTCTCTAAATTCAAGCAATTCGTAGCCAACTTCTCCAAACTAGCACATGTTGGATTCACACCGATTAAAACCAATTCTTGTAAATTGGGGCAATGTTTTGCCACAGCAATTAACCCCTCATCACTTATCCTGTTAGTCTTCCACCCATCAATGTGAAGCTTCCTTAGAAGCTTACAGTTTTCAGCAACAGTCTTTAGACCATTATTAGTGCATTCAGGCGTTTTTACAAGGTGCAGAATTTCAAGAATGGAACATTTAGAAATGGCAGCAAGACCAGTGTCACTGACCTGAAGTCTCTCAAGATGAATTTCAACAAGTTCACTGACTTGTTCAGCAATCACTACCAGAATCTTATCCCAATCTCCAGAACAACGGAAAAGCTTCAGCGTCCGCAAATTCTTCGATCCAATAATTAACGGTCCAAAACACTGTCCATTGTAAAGTTCCTTAAGGCAAATAACTCTCAGAGAACCCCCTGCAACACCAGGACCAATCGCCTCAGCTGCAGCCCCATCTGTGATACCACGCAGCCGTTTCACGGACAACTCTTCCAGAGCCGAGCAGTTATTCAACACGGCGTTCATCCCTTTAGCTCCAAAAGCACAAGATCCACAAGATAGCTTCTTCAAACCCTTGCAGTTCTTCGCAAAAGCTTCCATTCCAACATCAGTAAGCTCCCTACATGACCGGAGCTTCAAACGAGTCAGATTCCGGCACCTAAAAGAGATAAGCACCAACGCCTCGTCCCCAATACTCGCAGATCTACGGTCACATTTCAAAGCGAGTTTCGTTATCGAATCAAACCTAGAAAATATCGAAGGAACAACAACAACAAGGTCCGACTGTGCATTAAGCGATAGACGGTGACGGCTCTGGCCTTCAACACGGAGCCAACGGCGGCATACTAGGGAAGCGCTTTTCCTGTCACCTGAGCTAAGAAAATGGAAAATGCAAGCTAAACACTCATCAGGAATATTAGAAGAATAATCAATCTCTCCGACATCGAATACATCGACAACATCGTCGGAATCGTCCGCTTCCTTCATGGAAGAAATCACCGGCGAAGATCTGAATTTGGTACGGTTTTGAGCTCCGGCGACGGTGGAAGCTGATTGACCCATCCACCACTAGAAAAATAAAGTTAGGTCAGGTCACACAGTATCCAATTACTATTTCACCGGCTTTTTGTGTTCGTCTTACAGGTACGAGAGATAGCGGACCTGAAATTAAAATTAGTTCGGATTTAATTCTAATTTTGTTACCGGTAACAAATGTTAGCGTCAAATTACTCTTTCCTCACAAAATACTTGTCGTCAATATAAAAAATATATGAATATTAGGGTCACGTAAAGTTTAAAATAAATAAATTGAGTATTATTTTAGAAGATCAAAGCAAAATTAGTTAGAGCATTCTGCGTTTTATTCTCATTTTCTTCTTAATAAAAATAATTCATGAAAACTACAAATATCGAATAGAGAAAATATATTTCATAAAGAGAAATAATATCTTGTTCGTTCTAAAATAAGTGTTATTTTAATAAGAAAAAAAATTCTTTCAAAATAATTCTCATTAAAGGAATTCTAACAAAGAAAATAAGTTTTCAATTATATCTTTATATTAGAAAACTATTTCGTCTTAATTACTTATCCCCTTCGGCTCATATATTAGGTGACAATCTTAATATTTATTTTGTATTACTTCTTTTGTCCAATAATGATTATTTAGGACTCTATCAATTAATCAAAATATGCTAATAAATTCAATACTAATCATTATTTTATTTTTTTATTAAGTGTACAACAACAACATATCCAGTGAAATCCCACAAGTGAGATCTGGGAAGGGTAGATTGTACGCAAACTTTACCGCTACCTCAAAGAAGTAGAGAGACTATTTCCTAGAACCCTCAGCTCAAAATTCATAAGTAGAATATTTTTTTTTATTAAGTGTATCAATACAAAATTTGACAAATAAAATAGAAAGAAAAATCTTGATGGCAAAAGTAGGTACAGTATTTATTTTGAAAGGTGAGGAGTAAAAAATACATGTTGCTGTTTGATGAGAAACAAAAAAAGTGCGTGGCGTGTAGAGTAGCTGTAAAAGTAAAGTAGGCGTGCTTGTTGGGTTATTTGAGAGAGAATAGTGGGAAATGCGGAAGGAGCACGGTAAAGAAAAGTAGATACAAACACATCTAAGTATTCCCCTTACCCGCCATGATGTGACGTAATAAATGAAATTAGAAAAGTAGATACAAACACATCCAAATATTCCCCTTACCCATTATAAAAGGATGTGATGAAGTAAATGAAATTATTTTTTCCTCGATCAGAAATTTCAAATTCAAGTTATGAATATAAAAAAAAAAATTGGTAAACAATGTTTCCTTCCAATGACTCCTATGCAATATAAATTTTGATTAATCATGCTTCAATACAGACACCAAATATCGAGTCACAACAACCAAAACAAAAAAGTACTCCCTCAACCCCCACCAATGCAGTAAATGAGGTCACGTGTGTATCGTGTATCCTACTTATTTTATGAAGCTTTTGAATTTTCAAAATCACTTTTTTTTTAACCTTGTCTAATTCTACTTCCTTTGTTCATCTTTATTTGTTTTGTATTAAATTGGCACAGAAATCAAGAAATGATAAATGATAAGATAATTTTATTAAATTACTCTTTGAATATAACAAATACAATATCTTGAAAATATAATAGAGAAATGATTACAATTATAAGAGTAAATCAGGATCTAAATATAAAATTATCTGTTAATTTCATAAAGTGAACAAGTATTGTTGGACATCTCAATATAGTATAAGGGACAAGTAAAGATGGACGGAGGAAATCCATGCTTAGGCTTAATGTACTTATTAGTAATTTTCTTAACTTTATTAGGATATTTTACTTAATAAATTAATCACTCAAAAAAGTCAATTTTTAATTTAATAGAGTCACACTAACTTTTTTAAAATAAAAAAGATGGTAAATAATAGTAAAATTTAATAAAACGTTTATATTTACACATTAAAGACCACTCAACTTTGAGAATTTATCTAGCAAAGTCATTGAACTTTGTTTTGTATCAAATAAAACACTAAATTAAGCCTATGTATCAACAAAATCACCCAACTAAAAAGAAAATTGGTATGAAAAATTTTTTATACGGTGTAAATATAAACCCACAGATAAATAAAATTTAAAGTTATGATAGCAAACTATTTTTATTTGTATTATGTAAATATAAATTCATAAATAAATAAAATTTAAAAATTTGACATGCTAATTTTTTTATATTTTGTAAATATGAGTTCTCAAATAAATAAAATTTTTAAGCTCTATTTTAATACATTTACTAGTAGAAAGCTATGAATATAAAACATAAAATCAAGAAAATAAATATTAATTAAAAAGATTTAAGGGTTTTTTTCCTTTACATAAATTATTCTCAGGGTATTAAATCTTAATTATTACTGTACCATCAAATAGCAGGTATTGATTATACATCATATGATATCAGTGTATAATTAATTAATACATGCATTTATATATATAAATTCAAAATTTCGATCAAACATAGTATATTAAATACGTACCATATTAGAAGAAAAGAACTAATCCTTGCGTGAACAATGGAAAATAAGGTGACTAATAACTCCCAAGTACGACATAAGGTAAAAATGGCATTTCTGTCTGTTGGTGTGATAATTTTATCATGCAAAACATTTTTCACCCGTAATTTTATCATTAAAGAAATGGAGTAATTTTTTTTTACAAAATATTGATCAATTCTCGAAAAAGTATTTCATAAATATGAATAGTTTAGTAAATTATGTTTCATCTTTAAAAAAAAAATTATCCAGATTAATTCTGAATGTGTTGTATTAGAAAAAACAATGGAAAATTCTACAAAAATTAATAGTTTAGTAAATTATATTTTTGTGTTTCTTTCAATAGAATAAAAAACACTAAAGTGGTAATTAAAATGTGACCAAGAAAATAAGACCATCTCCAACCCCATTCTATTTTCTACTCTCTAAAAGATCTTTTCCCTTTCCCTTCTCAATATTATATTATTATTTTTCCTATATTTTAATTTTCATAATATAAATTCTTTTTTCCCCACATAATCACCCAATATAATCTTCTTGTAATATATATTTTTTTATTTATTTTAAATTTTTTTTATTTATTATAAAATTGTATTTTATTATAAATAACATAAATTGCAAGCAAATTTTATATATATAACACATATTAATGGATAATTCAAATAAAATGAAATTATTTTATATAATAAATACTACATCATAATAAAATTTATTTTAAATGACTATATAAATGCTCAACTTTTAAAAAATTATTATGTTGCTCCTATACATACTTATTAATGCATTATAGAGTTCAAAATGAGGATTTTTGTCCTTGATTTTTTATGTCTAACAAAAATTTATTCAAATTGAAGATTTTCATCTACCATTATCTTTATCATTGGAGTTCGAGCTTCTAATAAAATCCTGAATTGGTGTATTAAGATCACATTTATTATTAATAATATATTTGTTGATTAGAAATTTGTTAATTCGAGATAAAAGCAGTACATTTGTCGATAATATGATTTTTAGATGTTATATTGTATTAGAAAATAATCAATGACCTTATATAATAAAAATAATAATAAAATAATTAAAAATAAAATAAAGAGGATTAGTTCTTCAAATTTGGATAATTACTATTTAACCTTTCTACAAATAAATACAACATACTCAATGAAATCTCATAAGTAAGGTTGGGGAGGATAGAATGTATGCATATCTTATCATTAACTTATAGAGGTAGAGAGATTGTTTCTTATAACCCTCATCTCAAAAATAAAGAGTAAATTAGAGCATGTCTGAGTAGTCTGCCCTCTACTTTATTCTTCAAATATCATACGAGTAAAAATTTAAAAATAAACAGAGTGTGGTTGGAAATGATATAAAAGGACGATCAATTTTTAATGGGGGTGGTCCCAAAAAGACCTCCTTTTAAGATCTCTGTCTTAAATTGACTTAAGTGATGATAAGATAAACCATATTAATTGTGAATAGGTATGATGGCCAAGTTCTGATAAATACTTCGAATGCATGGCATGGAAAAGTGAAACAAATTAAGGCAGCCGCATGAGGCATACTCCCAGTTGCTCAAAATAATTGAATTTGTGAAGTGATACACACGTATTAAGAAAAACATTCAAAGATAAAATTTATATCATACTTTTCACTATGCCTTTGTAAAATCATAAATACGTAGTGTAATTTATATCCTAGAAAATATAAAAGTTTAATAAATGAAAGGGCAAATATGGAAAAAGTTTAAAACATTTACCTTGAACTTTGAATAATTCAAATATTTTGAACCTTGAAAAACGTTTCAAAAATTCAAGTAATATGAGACAGAGGGAGTATTTCAGAAGAAAAAAAAGCCATTTAATTAACTGTAATAAAGTGACATACAATTTCTTTTTTTTTCCCAAGTGTTAAAATTCAATTATTTGATTGATGTAATTAAATGTATAATGTCAACAAACATTGGGCAAGTGCATGATGGCATGTCGGGTAGAGGAAATATTTGAAATTGAAAATCTTGTTTGGAAGTTTGAACTATGGACAACATTCATGATGGTTTGTATGCGTTGAGCAGGATCAGGTTCTTTATTACAAAAATAAAGTAAGAACAATAAGTAAGTAAATCACTGATGTTTTACGTGGAAAACTTCCTTACTCAAGAGAGTAGAAATCATAACATGTTCCACTGGATTTCAGCAAGGTTCTATTAACTTCAAGGAGCAACATTTATTATAAGCTCTTGCAATTGAAAGGACTAATCTCTTAATCTCTTTCTCCTTTACAGAAAGAAAACCCTCTTCAACTAAGCAACAACTTAGCTGCCCACTAATCTAATATACTCAAATTAGTCGAGACTTCAAGATCTCATTCTAGCCAACTCTAGCTATGGATTAAACAAAAGAGAAATGATTCAAACTAAAACATCGGGTTCCTTTATAGATCAAAACTTGATTCACATGAAAATGATCAGAGAAATAAACTAAAAATAGCATAAAAAAATCACTGAAAACTCAAAAGCCATTGTTGTTCTTTAGTTGTATTTCTTGAGAGTTATTTTTGGCCTTTTTCATTGTGTAAGAGATGATATGCGAAAGGTTAGATTTTTCAATATATATGTTGGAACATAATATAGGACAACCACGGTTTGGGCCACCTTTACTTGGAGCAATTCTATTGGCCAATAGACTTACCACACTATAATTATCCGAGAACCAACAAAAGTTTGTTAATGCAGTGTACTATTTCAGATATGAGATCAGATCCCATCTTAAAAAATTTCTCAAATCATCAAAACTTCATAGTAACACTTTATCGATACAATAATTTCATATTCTTTCAATTACATCTACGTAATTTAAATTCAATTTTCATATTTGAATTTGGTGGCTATTTTAAATTTGCAATCATAGCAACTTTTATGCTGATAAATCCTTTACCTGCCATAAATACAAAATTTTAAAAGGTGGTTATGCTTTAAATGGAATTGTACATTATACATACTCACAAATAAACTATTGGATGAATTTACTTTCTGGAGGGTGGTAGTGCGCTTCTATTTGCTTGGAGAAAGGATTTCGCTCATAATCTTTTGAACTTAAATAATTTGGCCATACTTGCTCCTCCTAGTCCATATTAAGTAAATTATTTTAAAAAATTTTATTTTAATTTAAAAAATTATAATTTAAAATAAATAAATTATTTAATCAAAATAATTATTTAGACCTTTCTCTTAAAGTTATATTTATCTTTTATTTAATAAAAAGTTCTTTAATATTTTACTTTTTAAAAAAAATTTAGAAATTAAAAGATACTATAGTAAAGTAAACGAGAAAGCTCAAATATTTTTTACTTTAAAAGTAATATTCCCTCCATTAAATTAGTTTGATCTACATTATTTTTAATTTTGTTTAGCAATTTTTTAAATATGATATTCCACATAATATATTTATGATTATAAAATTAAATAATATTTAGCATATTTAATTATATTTAATTTTAAATTACAATATTAATTTTTTAAATTTCATGTCAAATCAAAATAAATCAAATAAATTAAAACTCTAATCAAAATAATTAGGCCAACCTTGTTGTCTATGAGAACTAGAAACAATAATGACGAACAGAGGCACATTGTCATCAATTAAATAAATGGAAAAGACTAACACGACAATATCAGACCACTACTAGAACAAAAGGACTCGTAAGCCATGATTAATGCACAATAATTAATTAGGTTGCACGTCCATTTTATAAGCCTTCAAGTAGCCATACAAATTATGTTTCGTGTCTCACAAACATGAGTTGTTTTTTGATAATTGAGGGAAGCTTTGAGGATAAGATAACTTATACTCACTCGTCCAACTATAAAATATTCAATATTAACTTGATATAGAGATTTAACAAAAAGTAAATGATATGAATAATTATAAGTATAAATATAGAAATTTATAACTCTGCATTAGATATTTTTATTTTGTGCAGTCCTCTATTAGAAACATAAATCTCTCAACTCAAAAAGGTAACGATAATGTTTGTATATATCCTATCATTTATAAACTCCATTTATGAAATTACATTGAGTATGTTGTTATCATTACTACATTTAAACCGTCTGATCGATTCTATAAACTTGTCAAAACTGAACCATTTTTGTTTTGCATTGACAAAGAAAAATCCATATGTTAGATTTGAGAGGGACTGAAAAATATAAATGAAAAACACCAAAGGAAGCCCCATCAAATCTTCAAATAATAATATTAACAATTACACGATACTCCAAACATTGCATGTGCATGCACGAACCGAGTAAGACACAAAATTGATAAGAATTTAAAGTAGGATGTTGAATGGCAGATTGATTATATCTGAACCGATTTAATTATATTTAATTTGCAAGTGAAGAGAAAATCAATTTATAAGTTAATAAGATCCTACAATAATAAATGTATAAATACGATTTCTTAATTATCAAACGAAACACGGATGGGTTTGGATAGTCAAATTATATCAAATTGTATGATGAGTTATATGATTTTTTTTTCTTTAAAAAAGGTTTGTATGTCGTTTTAATTGTACTAAATTTGAAGGAAAGTTGTATCCAGTGTTGTTGTAGTTGTATTAAAATTTTAGAAGTGAACATGAACATTTTACAAAAATTTATACAGCTATATACATGTTTGATAAATAATTTATACATATATAACATTGTGATTTTTCCCTATAGATAGATATCTTTCGGATAAATGATGGGGTCATTATGTCACTCGATGATTACTTGGGTTAGAATAAGTTAAGCCAACATAGACCAAACAATAGCTCAATCTACCTAATTTACTACACTTTACGTAGTCTTTTTATTTGTTATTTAAGTATTTAGTATTTCTTTATATTAATTTTATATAACACATTAAAAAAATATTTTACAAGATATTTTATATGTAATATGGTAAATTGAATTACATATTAGTCCAACTCTTAAATAATTAAATTGACCTTATTAAAATGAACTAAAGTAATAATGATTAATTTACTTGTTCTTGGGCTACAACTTTTATTGTTCTTGGGCTACAACTTTGAGGAGTATATAGGTTGGCTAGTTGCAACGTCGATGCGTGGACTGTATTTATGTGTAATTCTCCCAAAATAAAATGGAGTAGAGTAGTAATTATCATAAACCCAGGGACTTCTTTTGCAGACAAAATCAAAGTTTTTACCCCCAAAGAGTACTCTGATCACTCAAAAGCCGTTTCACAATGGCTGCTCCACTACTCCTCAGAGGTCTACCACTCCTCCGGCTCCGCTTCTGCTATCAGCGGCTCCCCAATCCTAGCATTGCTCTACTTTCTCCGAGGCTGTTTTCAGCTTCTTCCGAATCGGCTCATCCCTCCGACGCCGACGCCGACGCCGATGATGGGGACCAAACCACCGCCGTGCTAAGCGCCAAGGAGCCGCCCAAGTACCCCAGATGGCCTGACCCGGATTATCGAAAATGGAAAGACCAGGAAACCCAGATACTAAAAGATATCGAACCCATTATTTTCCTGGCCAAGGAAATTATCCACTCCGATAGGTCGGTCCGCCTTCTGCTTTATTACTAATTTGCAATTTTCAGTTATGAATGCCTTTTTTAGTTACGTAGTTTGATTTTTTAGTATCAAATATAATGCATAATTGGATTAGTTTATTGAACTCATTCACTATCAAATACTACTAGGAAGGATTTTGTTTATCCTACTAGGTTATCAAGGTATTTAGTTCATAGTTACTCGTTTAAGCTTATTGCCGGTTGTATTGTGATTTCATGCTTGATTTATGTTTGTGGAAAACTGGAAATGGAACTGCATAATGTTTAGTTCAACGAAATTGGTGGTTTAAAGCTAAAATGTACCAAAAGTCACCTAAACTTATTTTGTAAAATTCATATGATAACAAGACATAAAGGATGCCCTTCCGAGCTCAATACATGGTGTGAGTTAGGTGCATGTCACTGTTGTGAACTCTATCTTGGATAAAAGTATGGTGTTTTAGTGGAGAAGGATAGAGTGACCAAACTATTACAGCCGATTTCAGACATTGTGCCACTTGCTCTATGGAATTTCTCGATTAGAAATTAAAGAATCAAGTTGAAATCAGAAAGTGAAATTGTCAAAAACATGTAAAAGAAATGATTGTATAGAGGGGACGAAAAATAAATTGAAGCGGAAGGTAATTACACTATTTAATTAATGAGGGAAAAAGTTCATTGTTATTTACTTATGCATCTACCTCAACTAAACAAAAAAAGTTAAATGTTAAAATCTTTTGTTAAAAAATTTGTGTACTCCTCAGTCCTTACATCCATATTATTTAGGGTTTTACCTTTTCATTTTGGTCCAAAGTAAGTGGCGTTTTTATATAATCAAGAAGGTATTAATTTTAATTTTTCCAATTTACCCTTATTTACACATTTCGAAGAAGCCTTTTTTAATTACAATTTTCTATGAGTACATTAATAGGTACTCCTATTTCTTCAAAGGCATTTGATATGCGCATACTCATAAGGCATATTGCTTTCACTTAGAAATATGCACATAATGTTATGCCAGACAACTCAAATCCCTATGCTCTTAATACTCATCAACTTAGAAAGATACAAATTTAATCAAGGATAATTTAGTCAAAAAGTTTCTTATTTTCTAGGTGTAAGTAGTTTCTCAAGGGGTATGTCGAAGTTCAAAACAACAAATAATGTGGACCAAGGGAGTACCTAGTCTTGGGAAGTAGGAACTTAGAAGAATTTTGGCCAAATTACCTTAATTAAATTTTAATCTTTCTAAGTAGAATGATAACTGTAAAGAACCTAGGAATTTAAGGTGTATGGAACACTATTATGACATCTTTCTAATTAAAAGAATATTATGTGCATATCAGATGCCTTTGAAGAAATAGTGAGATTATCATTTAATATACTCATAGAAAATTGTAATCAAGAAAGACTTGTTCAAAATATGTCAATTTTGAAGGAAAAACATTATACCTTCTTGATTATGTAAAACACCACTTATTTTAGACCAAATGAAAAGGTAAAACACTGAATAATATGGACCTAAGGTGGTTCAATAGTTGTTGTATCCATTATTCCACTAGCTCCATATCAGCAGCAGGCAAATATCAGATCTAGATGGAATTGGAATATACACCTCAGGATGACGAAGAGCCAAAAGAGATGTTGGGCAGACCCCTTACATCAGAGTGATTTAACTTAAAATGTACATTACAGACTCTCATTATAGGAATATTACTTTAGAATATGATTAGCCCTCTTACATACATAAGACTGCAACTCAGACCCACTTGATTTAGATAAACTAGGAACTACATCAGCAGTCAAATTCCATAATCCTTGTTCCCCAGGCTTCAATGATCAACCACTATCTTCGGCCATCCAGCCATGGTGCGGAAAGGTGTAAAGGAAGAAGAGTTGAAGATGGCTCAACAATAAGAGAGGCTGGGTTATCTTATAAGGGTTAGGTACATCCCGTTGGGAACCATGAAACAACTAACACCCTATCTTCTCCCTTGTTGTGTTGCATTTTGTGATCTTTCACTTCAGTCTGCGTTTTTTGGTCGTAATATTCATTCATAGTGGCCAGGTGGACCATTCGGAAGACGAAGGGGGACCGTTCTTAAGGGGTATTCCAATGGCAAAAACACCAAATGATATGGACTGCAGATAGTATGCACATAATATAGTGTTTCTGGGGCCTCTAATATTTGGGAGCCTAAGACAATGACTTTATTTGTCTTAGCATTGAGTTCTCCGTGAAAAAGTATTGTCCTTTGAGTCGTTGATGATTGAAACATACAAGTCAAAATACAGTTGATCTGTAAGTAGAAAGGGTGGTATGTGGATAGAAGAAAAAGCAGCAAAGGAAGAAGAGCTTAAGTATGTGTGGATTCCAACTTGAGGTGCCTAAGCTTGGGTTAGCCAGTAAGATGTTCTTAGTCAAAGACTCACATAAGCTTAGATAAATTTACCTGTAATTCTTGCCCTGTTTAATTGGAAAGATGCATGTGGAGACAGTGGCTTCATAATCTTCCATAAACAATGGCAAATCGATAAGGAATCAGCAACTTATTGTTTGGTTGAAAAGTTGGTAAGGGTTCAACTGCTTAACAATTTTTTCTTTTTTTAAAAAAGAATCAATTTTTAGTACCTCTGTTCTGCTGCTAGCAATTAGAAGGAAACAGCTTGAAGGTGTTTTACTACCATCACAAGTTTCATGTTGGACACAATATTCATATAGGAACTTTTGATCAAAGGGTTGTCTATCAACTGCGATCTACTTAAGAGATCATTACGGAAATCTTTTTCAAAGAAGAAGATTAAACATCTTCCCACAAATTAGTGAATTAGACTAGATTCCTTGGTCCAGAATAAGAAATGGTCAGTTAATTTCGTAAATTTCATCGAAAATGTGAAACACTCTTTCTTTTGATAGAAAATAATGTACTTGTCAAATATTAACAACCATTCAAGACATATAACTGTTAAATGGGTTCTCATGCTTCTTCTTTGTACTTGAAAGGATTGCATGGTAACAAGCATACATCTCAACTAAGTTGCTCGGACTCGGGTGCGGATCCGCATGTGGGATTCTTCATGATATAATTTTTTAGATTCGGATACAGTGGGGGGACTCGGCAAAAGAAAAAGATCTAAAAATATGCAGAAATATGAGACATAGTGGTAACTTACATAAAACTTTGTATAGTGTAATAACAAGCAATTAAGTTTTTTTTATTCTCAATAATTCAATATATAAGCATACCGCAAGCATGTTGACCTCTCCAAAAAGGCATGATTCATCCATTTTCCTGCAACTTTTGATAACAAAGTATTAAAATTCATAAACTCATCAAGATATAATAATAAAAGTTAAAAAAAGGGATTAGAGTCGTAGATATAAATCAAAATATCAAATGAAACATACCTTTAATCTTTACTCTTTAGAACTTAGAAGTTACCCAAGTTAGAATGAAATAGACAAACAAAACTACAAAAGTCGAGAGAATCATGAGTCACAAATTTTATATAATTAGCTATTCAAATTAAGATAGTCAAATGAGCAACAAAAAAATTATGCATAAATTCTGTGTTTCAATGTTCATAGACCAAAAAAGAGTACATAGTAATATAACATGCACATTTTAACTAAGTTATGCTTGAAGCATCTGCATGAATACATTTAATTCAAAGGTCATATTCCTGCATGAATACATTCAATTCAAAGGTCATATTCCTCGATTTCTTCTATGTCCTTTTCTTCCAAATCTTCTTCATTTTAAAAAAAGACTCCTTCAAGTTGAGGTTCGTCAATTGACAATTCAACTAAATCATTGATACTTTCATCAATATTGAAATGATCTCTGCTTAATACAATACTAAATGAAATTAGAATATTGTGAAACTTATCATATTAAAAAAACTACTCAAGAAGTATCAAAAAGTTAGCTAAATCCTAATATTTGCTTGGACCACTTGTGTATTTTTCTTTTTTCCGAGAGAGCAACAGAAGATTATAATGCACAAAAACTAAATCTTTGGCCCTTGAAGTAGCCAACTTGTTTCTCTTAATGCTATGAATTAATGAAAAAGTGCTCCAATTCCTTTCACAACAAGACGAAGAGGCCTGTTGGAAACCAATTTTGTAAGCCTAAATTTGTAAAAGTGGAGCATTTACACCATAATTAGCCCACCAAGATAGAGACTTTTCATATCCCATGACATCAATCACATGGGCTCTTCTCATGTAAAACTGGAGCATTTACACCATAATCATCCTCATGTGATTGATGCCACAGGGTATGAAGAGCCTCTATCTTGGTGGGCTAATTATGGTGTAAATGTTCCACTTTTACAAAGTTTGGTTTACAAATTGCTTTCCCAACCGGCCTCTTCGTCTTGTTATGAAAGGAATTGGAGCACTTTTTCATTAATTCATAGCATCAAGAGAAACAAGTTGGCCACTTAAAGGGCTGAAAATTTAGTTTTTGTGCATTATAATCTTTGGTTGCTCTCTCGGAGAAGAAAAACACACAAGTGGTCCAAGCAAATATTTGGATTTAGGTAACTTTTTATATTTCTTGAGTAATTTTTTTAATCAAATAAGTTTCTCAATATTCTAATTTCATTCGGTATTGTTTTAGGTAGAGATTATTTCAATATTGATGGAAGTATCAATGATTGAGTTGAATTATCAATTGATGAACCTCAACTTCAAGGAGTCTTTTTTGAAAATGAAGTCGAAGATTTGGAAGAAAAGGACATGGAAGAAATTGAGGAAGATTCCTTTGAATTGAATGTATTCATGTGGATGCTTCAAGCATAACTTAGTTCAAATGTGCATGTTATATTATTATGTACTTTTTTTTGGTCTATGAACATAGGATTTACGTATAAATTTTTTGTGCTCCTTTGACTATCTTAATTTGAGTAGCTAATTATATAAAATTTGTGGCTCAAGATTCTCTTGACTTTTATAGTTTTGTTTATCTATTTCATTCTAACTTGGGTAACTCCTAAATTCTAAAAAAGGTATGTTTCATTTGATATTGTGATTTATATCTATGACTCTAATCCCTTTTTTAAACTTTTACTATTATTATTATTTTATTTTGCACAAAGTGTCCGAGTCTCTTAGAGCCCCGACTAATCCTGGGGGTGCACAGGCCCTCGGCAAGGAGTTTCCCGCAAGTGTACCATGGTTAATTCAGGTTTCACCCAATCCGATGGCCCTTAGAAATTGTTTACACCCAATGGGTTTCGATCTCGAGTATGTCTCATATTTATGTATATTTTTAGATTTTTTTTTGCTGAGTCCCCGCACCTGTATCTATATCCCGTAATCTTAAAATTATATCATGAAAAATTCGGCATGTGGATCCACACCCGCACCTGAGTCCAAGCAACTTAGGTTAAATGTATGCAAGTTTGTTAATGCTTGTACTTTGAAGAATCTGCATGCAAGACCTAAGTCCATTATAACACCTATCACCTATGTGACACTGACATGTCAAAGAAAATAAAGGACCCACGTAGCAATTCTTTGCATAAAAAAATTTAGTATTCACAAGGAAATGAACGAATTGAGATATTTGGATGCTATAGTTGCTAGAGCATCATGGGTCCATGTATGGGAGATGCTACTAAAAAGAAGAGCAGAAGTACATGAGTTTTTATTTGACAGAGTGATTTCTGGAGAGTGGCTTACTTATTTTGCAGTTTCTTGTTAACTTCAAGAGCCATGAATCATGTGAGAAAAATTCTTCTCCTGACGTTATTCGCTTAGATTACAAAACCTGCTAGAGGAGCAGATTACAAATATTTGGAACTTAAAAGTTTCTGAAAATATTGCAATTTGTGATGCAAATAGAAGCATAGGTAGGTAGGATGGATGAGAGAGCAAGATGGTATAGTATATTCATGGAGATGCCTGCTTTTTACATAAATATCCTATCCTTGATATAGAACCAATTACAAGACAGACTGGTCTTCCCACTTGTACATAAAACAATAAAGATAAAGGAAAATTCCCCCGCTGGGCAACTCTCTTTTCCAATAAAGAAAGAAGCAATCTTATCATTCTCTGCCCGTTTTTCTTATATAGCCTCTACTTCATAACTGTTGCACTTTTTCATTAATACATGAACATGATCACCAAACTCGACAAGTCAAGAAATTTGATGAGGTTCTTTGCGCAAGTTGCACTCTTCGATGTTGATTGCATCCACGGATGATTATTTAAAGTAACAGAGCAGTAAACTATGAGATTTCTCATCTACTAAAGAACATTTCAATATTGAAAACTATATGTTTACTGAGAAAAGGGATAGGTTTTAGCCACCTTCAAGGATTTAGCTTGTTATAGAAAGTATCCCTAAACCTCAATTTTTTTTTTGAAATAACAAAATAACACCTTGAGGTAAAATCTCACACTTGCAACTAGTTATAGGAAAAGTAGCATTCTTTAAATGGGCTTCTCATCGTGTTTCTTTTGTATGGACTATGGCGTGACTAATTACACCAAGGTTTGATGTCTCTTCTTTACTTTCTGCTTTATAGTGATAGAAACTAAGGGGTTGTTTCGTTGCTAGTTAGGAGGTTATTTGTTCATGTAATAAATCTTGCATAACTTGTACCAAGTTTGGTAGCATCATTTTGCTATGTATAAAATTCACCACTCTAAATACGGCATCTAATCAACTATTTAGAATTCTGTATAACTAATACATGTATAAACTAGATTCTCAACACACTCTTTATACACACAAGCCGCTGCAAGGAAAAATATTTATAACATCGCCTTCTCTTCACTGATGCACTTGCGTGATTATACTCTGGTTTCTTGAAATATATTAACAACATCAAAATTTCTAATTTTAAGTACTCTTAGCATCTTTCATTTTTTTAAATTTTAGTTGTTTGAATTTGTAAGTTTAATGAGGTCATTTTTTACCGCGCGGATAAATTACTTGGTACATGTATAAATTATGAGGAAATTTGTGTATTATTTTATGCAGGATAGAAGATGGAATAATTAATACATCAATAACTAATAACCCACATAACTCTAACCAACAATTAAACGACCCCTAATGGTTTAAATGAGTCTTGAGACTGAATGTGGAAGCGTAAAATGTTCAAGAATATTATTTCAATAAGCACTCTTTAGTCGTTGTCAGTTTCCTCTTTCGGTAGTCACTACTACAGTAAGTGCTATCTAGCTTAGTTGCTTCATACCACTGCCACTATTACACTTCAATTGAGTTTCAGTCCAAAATACAAGAGAAATTGATTCATTAAAAACATAACCAAATAGGATCTTCATTTGTTGATATTTAATTTGATTTGTTGTCCTCCTGGGCTGGATGTATTTCTGTTTGTTATGTTTCATCTAAACCTTGGTTTCATATGATCTGCCAAACATGTTGTTTCTGTAATTAGTGTCAAGCTGAAGATAGAACACGATCTTCTCTTCAAAAGTAGAAATATGATTGTTGTGGAAGTCAAAGTTGTTTTCTCTAAAATGACTAAAAATTCACTCTATAGTTACATAGGTATGGGCTTTTGCTATTTTGTTTCTCTTGTAGAAAATTTTGACACTTAATCTTCTACATACAAGTACTTAATCTGTACCTTTCTTGTCTGCAAAGGCTTCATCCTAGTGTTAACTCTCATCCTTCTTTTCTTCATTACCAGGTATTTGGATGGTGAACGTCTGACAGCAGAAGATGAGAAAATAGTAGTGGATAGGCTTCTTGCTTATCATCCCCATTCTGAAGATAAAATTGGATGTGGCCTCGACTCAATTATGGTTGGTGACATAGTTTGATTGATACTCTTGTTGTTTGATCTTATTGATAATTTTTACGTAAATTTCTTTTCAATTGGCTAAAAAATGCTGGTAGAGAGATTTTTTCTTTTAGTTTGTTAGTTTAGCCTTTTCTCATCGTGCTGCATTATAACATATGTTAATTTCTGTGTTTAGAGTTTTCAATTTAAACTACATTTGTCAATTGAGCACCCACTTCATCCGGTGAATAGCATATGACACAGAAGTGGAAGAGTGTTTTCCCTTGTGAATTATAGCCTTCCCTTTTATCCACAGAAGAAAGCTTCCGCTAACCTATACTCCACTTAAAAAGAAAAGGAGCCTTGATAAGTGTTTCTGAGTTTGACAAGTTACTTTGAGTTGTGGGGATTAATTTGAATTTTTGAGCAAAAAATGTTCACCTATTCGTGATCATTATACTACTTAATGCTAAGCTCTTTGCTGATGTAGGAGTCAGGTTCTTAACCGAAGTAGCATGTAAAGAGGAAGTACTTTTGTGGCTGGTGATTAATTTGTTTGTTATTGAGTTGACTAATAGCCTGTATTTTGTAGGTTGATAAGCATCCCCGGTTCAGACGATCCAGGTGTCTCTTCGTCGTAAGATTGGACGGTGGATGGATAGACTTTTCCTACCAGAAGTGTTTGAGACAGTACATTCGAGATAAGTACCCTTCTTATGCCGAAAAATTCATAAAACAACACTTCAAACGTGGTAGTTGAGTTTTGTTATAGACAGCCTCTCCTCACATAAATACTAAAGTTGGAAGCTGTTGACCTGTTGAGCCCTCGCGGCGGGTCTTTTCAATGAAGGGACAAGAAAATGACGGGATCTTATGAATGCTTGGTGTGCGGCTAAAGGTGTTCATAGATTCAATGACCAACAAAATGACTTATGATACCTTTAGTCATTGTGGTAGATAGATATTAGTTGACCAGCATTGCAAGTTTTATTTGGTGGAAATTAAAAAATGTACACTTCCTTAGTAATTAGTTGGCTTTGTTTGTACTGTAACTGTCACACTTATTTTTTTTGGTGAATCACTGTCTCTATCTTCTTTAACTTCTGAAGGCACATTACCTGGCGTAGCGGCTTGCACAAGTAAAACTTGCCTGTACTATGTGACTACTGCATTTATCTTCGAGGAAAGATAACATATATTTTACGTGATGAAATAGTTGAAGTGCTCGCGAGTTGGCTTTCGGCGGAATTGACATTATAGAATATGAAAAGTGAGTTTTTGTATATTTTGGAGGAATAGTCAAACATGTATTATGTTTCTGAGACTGAATCATGCAAGGGAAGTGTCATGATTGCCACTGAAGTCATGCTCACTTGTACATGTCCAAAAATTTCAAAAAGGGTAGCATGCTTTTTCCCCTTTGACCGTAGGATCATGTCATGTGGTTCAATTTGTATTGGGAAAAATAATAATCTCACTTTTTTAGTTTCACAACAATGCATTGTGTTAGTGTGAAAATTAAGAAAACTAGGTACAGCACGGTCTGTCAGTACACAGAGATGGTCCAGGTAGAATTCGACTAAGTCAAAGTTGTCCCAGCTTTGCATGTTACAAGTTCCTTTTTTGGTGACTTTGGTCTTTGGCTCGCCAAAAGTATATTTATCAAAAAAATTGCTAAAAATCATAGAGAATATATATAATTGCACAATATAACCTGTCAAAATGCATTAAAAGTATATATCGATTATATGATGTAGATTATTTATATATGAGTTATACACTCAAAAATTGAATATAGTTTTTACTATACATGAAATACACGTCGGTTGTACAAGCTTATAAAGCGAATGACCATTTTTTGGTAATTATTTTGGCCAAATGACCTTGTACTATAATTATCCCTTTACAATAAAATAATGGTGATGTTCATCTAGCTTACGTATATTTTTGACTATTCTATTGAATTACTATTCTCTTATTTTTCTAATAATGATGGTTCTATTTGTCTAATAATGATGGTGTTTGATCTAACTAGCGCATATTTTAACTGTTCAATGAACTTCAATCATTTTCCTGTTTTCATAATAATGTTAGTATTCAATCAGTTTGCGCATATTTCAACAATTCTACTGAATTTACTATTATTCTCCTATTTTTCTAATAATAGTGTTGTTCGATTCAAGTTGCACATATTTAACTATTCTACTAAATTACTATTATTCTTTCATTTTTCTAGTTACAGTGGTGTTTGGTTCTACTTGCGATATCATCAATACAAGTATGATATAATTTTGTTAAAGAAAGCTTAGACAGAGGTCAATGAATTTACTTTTTTGCCGCATTGCATAGCTCTAATCCTCTTAAATGTAGTAACTTATGATATACTATTAGTGATAATTATTTGGTTTTAACTTTTAAAGCTGGTGTGGTAATTGGATTGACACTATTTGATTAGGTGTTGTGGGTCCAAAACTCACAAGCAATATGATGAATATAAGGAAATCTATTCTTCCTTTCAAATCTTCTGCGCACAATCTTTTATAGGATCTTTTGAGATGGACAAACACCTACTATATAACTGGTTAGAGTTGTACGAATACTATTGATATGCAAATTAATTATAAGAAAATTTATAGATTAATTTTGTACATGAATAACGTGTCTTTTATTATTTATTCAACGTGATAAAAATTCAATATCTACATACTCACCTTCAACTCCCCCCACCAAAAAAAGAAGAGAAGTAATATATAAGAGTATTACTCGGAGATTTAGATAATTTTTCTTATACCACGATTTTTGAAAATATAATTTGTGATTATAATAGAGTACTCGGTGAACTGAGTCATTTTTTCTTTTTAGAATGAGAGTACACTTTCGAGACAAGAAATTTCAAAGCAATGGGGCAATCAATTTTGATCGATCAGTCCCATCCTATCAGTTGTTGGCGTACTTTCTGTCCCTCAAGTTTTGTTGCTATCAATTGTATGCGTCTTGTATTTTGATTGTTGCACTATTTTATTTTATTGCTGTTACTACTATTTTTTTTCTATATACTATGAGACGTTTCGTCTAGTATCTGATGTATATCTTTTTCTTTTGTATGTTCTTTGCTATGTGTTTGTGAGAGGTAGGATTAAGATCAACGTCAGTGACAGAGTTAGACTTTTCCTAAAAGAGTTCAAACCTATACAGGACTATTGTAGGCAAGATATAACACAATAATCATAATACAGTTCTGTATACATATAGAGGACTAAAATAATACACATGGCAAGTCTCTAGTCACAAAAGACAATCATAAACACACAAGGAAACCGGAAGGGCTGAGATTTTTACTAAAAGAGTTCAAAACTTGAAGAATAGATATACAAACTAGTCATACGATATCTACTATATATACACATAAAAAATCATTTTCACTATATAAAATAATATAATTTTTTATCGAAAGAGGTTTGGATGAATCTCCTGATCAAAGGGGTAGCTCCGCCTTGATCCACGTACACTCTACTTCAGACCCTTGTGAGACTACACTCGATACATTATCATTGTTGTTGGTCCCACTCCATCAGGTCATCAAGAGTACGTAATATAATTTTTCATGCAATTACAATGGAGGTGACAGGGCGTCGTCCCTAAGAGCTTTTTAGTCTCTATAGAGTCTGCTGTTTTGAATACGTTCTATAAGTAAATAATACAGTATAGAGAAGAATAAAAGAAGTTGGAGTTTGCAGCTGGAAGTTTAACCATATATTGTCATTTTAAATGCATTTTTTGTACCATCAAATTACCTAAAAAATATACATTGATTAATCAAATCCTAAATGTAAGATTAGTAACTTGGAAAAATAATAAATTTCAAATTTCAACCAACGTTCCAAGTTTTTTGTGGACAAAGTTTTTCAATGCATACATTAGTAAGAGATGATAATTTAGATACATGCAGATGGATTATTAAAAAAAAAAAAAAGGAAAAAGACTATCAACTATAACAAATTAAATTAAAAGTACACTAATCGTGTTCGAACACTTCCATATCTAATCAATACCGTAATTAAAAGATAATTAATTATAGTTAATCGTCCATAAAATATCTGATTACTACCTTTTGTGGATATTTATCAATGTCCCAACGATTCTCGAAACATGAAAAGCAGATGATTAATCATGTAAAAGAGATCGAAGAATTTCTTGAAAATTCTATAAGATTCGTTCGTTCTTTTTTTTATAGCAATAAAACGGATTATTAATATCATCTAGAGCTAAAAACATTAATCTATATTAATTAATAATAACTTAAGACCAGTTAATGTATATAAATTAATTTTGGAAACTTTATGATGCCAGGATTGAAGTCTGCTCACGGCCTGTCTTTGAAAGTTTGACTACTAAAATTATGTCACACGACCAAAAACAGCTAAAACAGTTGTCAATTAAATTATCAATCATATCCAATAATGTGAAGAAAATAAAACATTAAGTAATCCAATAAATAGAGACGAAATCTAAAATAGTGATAATTAATAAAACTACTAACATTGATGAGATTACAACTGGAAATGTGATGTTATGAACCTAGGTCATAATAAATATTGTCACCAAAGGAGCAATTGGAGATGTGATGCCAAGAAAATATTTAAATTGTTTTAATATTTAAAGGAGGGAGATGGTTGAATAATAAAAGTGGTTAATTGATCAAAAATAGTTGATAACTATTAAATGCAAAAAATAACATTAGATATTAAAATTTTATAAATAACTAATAAAGCGTTTGGATAAAAATGTTAAATCTGATATATTTTATTGGGGAATGTGGCGAGTGAAACATAGATTTAATTAAATAATGTGTGGTTGATAAGTAATTACTTGATATTTTTTTTAAGAAAATAATCTATACATGCAACAACTTCCTTACAAATAGGAGTAGTTAATATTAGGATATAATGTATGATTTAGTGTATTAAAAATAAAGTGCACCGTATAATTTTTATAAAAAATATTTGTTTATAAATATACCTTCCATAATATATGGTAGAAAATATTTTGAGTAGTAGTTATATCTTTTAAGGATTGTTTGGAAGAATTTATTAGTAACAATAATGCATGCATTGACTTGGTGTATTTGTCGTATACTTTTTTGTACACTTTTTCATGCTATGTATAACCAGTGTTTGTTGTACGTTATATTGTCTATTAAGATGTGTTTATTAATACCATGATTTTCTAGGTATTAGGTATTGGAAGAGATTCAATGCATGCATACATTAGCATATTCAAAGATCTAACCATCTCTTAGAACTTCTTTTACATTTTTTTTAAGCATATTTGTGAAGGATATTTTTGCAAATAAGTATTTTTGTAAAAAAATTATGCAGTGCATGCTATTTTTAATACACTAAGCAAAACAAATCATAAGAAATAAACATAATTAATGATACAAATATTACTAATACACTCTACTTAGCAATACTCTTATACACCCTATCAAACGAGCATGCTAATGCACGCATTAAAATTTCTTACATTAGTAATATCATAAATTTTGTTTGTACCAATAATACACACCTTAATACACATAGAATGACTAATACTTTAAATTGAAAAAAAAAATCAAATAAAATATTTATTCATACATAAAATTAATATATATATTACTCCCACTATTGTAATTTATATAACATCTTTTTTTTATCCATCTCAAAACAAATATCATCTTATTGTAATTAAAAATAATTTAATTTTATCGTATAAAATAATAAAATGAATAAACTATTATTTTAATACACTCAACCAATATATCGCACAAGATATGGCCTTATGAATGAAATCAGTGTAGCAGGTTTTGGAACCAACCAAAAAACTAAAAGTTGTTAAAGTGGGAGTTACTTTTTACTTAATGGGTAAATTGTGACGAACCATTGGTTCACAAGTCACTGCAGTCCATGCCAGTGACCTAACCATTTCCCACTGGACCCCTGAAAATCCATTCGTGACATAATTTATTTATATACAAAATTTTAAAAATATTGTCATTAAGTGGAATTTAATGTGAATAAATATTAGGTAACACTAAATATTCATCAAAGAGAAAACGTAATTTTTTAAAAAGTTAATTATTATAAAGACTATATATTTAATTTCCTATCAAATTGAATTCATATAAAATAAGCCTTTTGTTATATATAGAACGTTTTATCTTAGTCTTTTTCATATAATTAAATCTTAATTATCAAATCACGCATAGAAAAAGCTAATGTCAATGTAATTATAATCTATCTAGCCATAGTTGATTAGTTTCTACGTACGACAATATATACTATATATTTATTGCATGCATGTGTAATTTCATTACATTTCTAACCAAATATTCAGAACTAATACTAACATTTAACTTCTGCACATATCACCATTTAGCTATTCACTATATACCATTTTATCTGACGTCATTTTTTTTATTCGTCCAAAAAAAAAATGACTTTACTCTAATTTAAAATAATTTAACTTTAAAATTTCTCTTTTATTCTTAATGAAAGCACAAGTTTTAAAAATTACTTTTTTTAAAAAAAATACTATGTTAAGTCATAAGATGCCACGTAAAATGAGACGAGGAAATACTCAATCTATTTTATATCCTGGGGGCTGGATAGGGGTGTTCTCCAGCTAGCCAAAGTCCTCGAAGATTGAGCCATTTGAAAGAGAGGAGGGAAAGAAAGGGAGGAAAAAGAAAGTTAATAAAAGCAAAGGAAAGAAAGAAAGCAACTAATCATAGCAGAAACTCAGTCTGTGTTTGGAGCTAAAATTTCACTTGCAGGATTCAAAATATATATATATATAAACTCACCGAGAAGTTACAAAAATTCAACATCTACTGTATATACACGTAAAAATATTTTATATAACATGTTTAATACTACAAGATTGACAACATTTTGTTACATTATCGTACATATCTATAATTTAATATATTCAACTCAAAAGTCTTCTCTACTTTCCTAACCTCCGTATCAACTCAAAATCAGACCATTAAATTGAATCCAATTTTCGATAAAAAAAAGGTTCGGATATATCCCTTGTGTCCTCAACTCCATTCTTAATATCAGCTAAAGCTATTAAATTCGATCGAAATTTATCTTACATGTGGTACATCCTGTTGTGCAGATTGAATAACGATTCAACCCGATTTAAGCACTTGCGGAATTATAACTGGACAGAAAAATAAATAACT
>JAPFFP010000080.1:23353990-23367593 GCA_026153255.1 Solanum medicagineum | reverse complement strand
GTGTTTTTCCTTTGTAATCCAACTTGTTTTTAGGCAAGAATCAACACATCCCTGTGACAAGTCCACAACATGTACATTTGCATTATTATGTCTGTGTGGTTAATTGAAGTATGCATACGTATATTTTTGGCAAATGCATCTACCATTTTTCCCTCCTTTATTCTGTTTTCTAAAAATATTCTGTCTTGTTCTATTCTCCCAACTAGTCTACTTACTCACTATTCTACCTTCAGCTTTATTCGTACAAAAAAGAAGTTACAGAGACAGAGACAGTAAGCAAAGACATTGGGAAACTGGAATTCTTTCTAATCTTACTTATAAGTGTCATTCTATAATTGATAATATACTAGACTAATGCATGTACACGAAAAGTTGCTTAATTTATGTTGGATATTGTCAATGGAGATCCATTTGTTGCAATCATTTTTTAGAATTCACGTAATGCGATATTAGAACGCTTGAGAGAATCATGTTGATCTGGTATTATTGACTAATTATTTGAGTATGTTAAAGTGTGTTCAATATTTCATTTGAACGTTTAAATTTTAGATAAGATGGCGACACGGTTCAAATATATATAACATTAGAGGGGACACATTTTGGATTCAAGTCTCATATACACTAGGTAATCCTCACAAAGAATTTTCAAAGTGATATGACTAATATATTTTACTTTTTTATAAGAAAGCATGCAAACGAAATGATGATGTTGGAAAATATAATTTGATAATAAAATATAGTATTATCCCAACAAATTAAGTATTTAAATGAGACGATAACATACTCCAAACACATTCAATCCTTCACAAGCAAAGTCGACTATATAATCTCATTAGACTTGGTATCAATGAGTTTTAGTTCAACTCTCACTTCATGAATCGTAAAATTAACATCTTCGATTTAGTTAGAGTCAATGTTGATTTAATTGTCAATAGTCATATATATCTTCAGACTTTACTTATTCGATTACACTGAATATATTGTGTTATTATTTGAATATGAATTGAACTTTAAAGTTGTATGGAATTTTTTACTTTAAACTTTATATTTAGAGTATTATCGAAAATGGTGTTTGGACTTTGGGAGTGATGTTTGAGTGGTAGAGTCTACTCTAAAATAGGCATGCACAGCAACTTTTGGCTGCTTTTTCTCTTTTCTTTAATATATGTTGTATGTTTTTTTCTTCCTTTTATACACTTTGGTAAAAGAAGAGATCTGAAGGTATATATGACTATTCCGTTATCGTATAAAGTGAGTGCTTTGAAAATATATCATCAGTAACTTAAAGTACTTACACTACTAGTAATACTTTTTTGTAAAATAAATAAATTATTTTTAGGGTTAATTCTTTTCGTCTCATTTTAGGTGTTATTTTTTTATTTGACATGATATTTAAGAAAAAAGAAAAAATATTTAAAACTTATGCTCTAAAATCATTCTTAGATACTTGTGTGATTAATAATCATAAAAGATAAATTATTTAAATTAAAGTTATATGACATTCTTTTAAAACGAACAAAAAAAAGATGTGTTACATAAAATATGACGAGTATAGTAATTGAAAAAAGAGAAGAGAAGTATGGTGGATTAGTGTAAGGTAATGATAAATTAATGATGTAAGGTCTTTTTTGTTGAAGCTGTAATTTTGTCATTTCTGTTCCAAACTTTACAGTGCCTGCATTCACTAGTCAACTGTTCCCTTTGGTCCCTATGTTTTTTTTTTCTTGTTTTTTTTCACTTTACTTTAGGTGAAACACATTGATAATTTTAAAAAAAAAATTGATTTATTTTTATTCAAACATGTAAATTATAATTTATAATAAATATATATTTCTGTTTAATTAAAATATGTCATAATTTGAATATTTAATCTATCTATTGATAATTAAGGAGATATTGATGAATTTAACTTTTATTATGTTTTATTTTTTTGCATTTTAGTTAATTATTATATATGCTTAGATATTATTTAATATGGTGTATAAGAATAATGATGACTATGATGTATTAATAATACTTATATTCGTAATGTTTATATTAATTATGCTAAGATAATTTCTTATACAATATTTGTTTTAATATATTAAAAATATCATTCACAAACATGGAAGAAAGAATGTGAAAGATGTTTTGAGAGACAATTGTGTCTTATATAACATCGATTTTCATATATTAGTAATACACTTCTTAATATACAATAAAGTATATATAACTGATGCATGAGCTCAAAAAGTGTATCAAATAAGGTAACTAAATAATTCACAAAGCTAGTTCATATACTCCTTCTATCTCATTATATGTAATATTCTTTCTTTCTTTCTTACTTTGTCTCAAAAAAGAATATTATCTTACTATATTGGTAATATTTGATTTTGAAATTTTTAAACTTTTGGACCATAAGTTTTAATTTTTTTTAAAATACCATGTCAAGTCCAAAAAATGACACATAAAATAAGATCGGGGAGTATTAATTTTTCATATATACTCTATCAAACGGCTCTTGTGATTTAAATACCACATAAGGGTAGTGAGTATTTTCGGATATCGAAAGATTTGAAGGAAAAAAGAATCCAAATCGCTTTAATCATGCATTAAATTGACCTCCATTTTACTTCAAATAAGTAATTATTGATTAAGATCGAGTAGTAATTCACAATTTAAAGTACCGCATTATATAATGAATCTGGATCTTTAATTAAGGATCGAGCTTTAATCCGGCATGAATCATGCATTTTCAAATGAAAAGATGAATATTAACTAGTCATCAATTAGATTGGCTACATAGGTTAATTAAATACGTGTTCTATTTCAATTTATATTTCGAGATAAAATATCCTTTATTAAAAAGTAATTAGATACTCAAATTACTGCTCTATCAAAAATTTTGACAGTTTTACTAGTGCTAAAACTTGTTACTCCATTGGGCCTCTACTATAATTGGGGTCCCAACCAGATTTGTAGCACGCACGAACCTCACGTGTCGAGTTATTATTCTGCATGATTCCATTTCTTTTTTTCTTATTTAAAACATCATTGAATTTGGCGAAAATTATATGTTTCATTCATAAACTACTGTCAATCTTAAAAATAATTTTCTATTTGACTACTCGAACTTAATTACACCTTAGACCTACCTCAATCTATCATAAGACATAACAAGTGGTCTCAAACAATAGGAGCATGAAAATCTTAATAAAAAGTCGAAAAAGTACCTCTAAATTAACGAGAATATAGGGATGTATTTCACTTATATTGTAATATCGAGGTTGCATTTAAGTTTAGTTAGGCAGATAGAAAGTATTTTTAAGACTGTCAATAATTCAGAAACAACAACAACATCATACTCAATGGAATCCCACTGTTTGAGGGGGTAAAATGTACCCGATCTTACCACTACCTCATAGAGATAGAGAGATTATTTTCAAAAAATCTTCATCTAAAAAAAATTAAACCCCTCCAATAATTCAAAAATAAAACTAATGATTTACATCAAATTTGAAAATACTTCTCCGGGGACCTCGTATACACACATACACAATTCAATTCAATAAAAACATAGCAAAAAACAATCCAAGTACCCAAAATAAAAACCCAATCTTCCTCCCAATCTTACCTCATTCCCCATTTTCCTCTTCTCTACACACTCTCCCTCTAACTCTTTCTCTCCAACACTATCAACAAGCTTATTTTTCATCTTCCCTTTTTTCAGTTTCTTGAATTAGTATGAAGTAAATGAAAGCACAAACTAAATTTCTTCTTCTCAGAAGAAGATAATGTCTCAACATTATCAAGAACAGCAACAACAACAACAAAAGATCCCATTTTTGTTAGATTCTCTTTACTGTGAAGAAGAAAAAGAGACTTGGGAAGAAGAAGAAGATATTTTCACTGAAGGAGTAAAAACAGAGTTTTCTCCACATGACTTGTTATGGGAAGAAGGAGAACTTACCTCTCTGTTTTCTAAAGAAACAGAGTGTAAAATAAGCTACAATATGTTAGAAAAAAACCAATCTTTTATTTCAGCAAGAAGAGAATCAGTTGAATGGATACTCAAAACCACTGCTTATTACTCTTTCTGTGCCCAAACTGCATTTCTTGCAGTTAATTACTTTGATAGATTTCTCTTAATTAGCTTTAATCAGAATCATAAACCATGGATGAATCAACTTGTTGCTGTGGCTTGTCTTTCCTTAGCTGCTAAAGTTGAAGAAACTGAAGTTCCTCTGCTTCTTGACCTCCAAGTATGTTTTACAAGAAAACTATTAACTTGATGGATCTTGTAAATTTGTTTCTGTGATCATCATGTTTGATTAATCTGGGCTCATTTCTTTAGGTTGAAGAATCAAGATTTTTGTTTGAACCCAAAACAATCCAGAGAATGGAGATGTTGGTTCTGTCTACATTAAAATGGAAGATGAATCCAGTGACCCCATTTTCATTTCTTGATTTTATAACTAGGAGGCTTGAATTGAAGTACTGTCTATCTTTGGAATTTCTAAGGAGATGTGAGAAGGTGCTTCTCTACACAATTACTGGTAAGTATGTTTATTATCGCCATACATTTTTATTTACTTAATTATATCGTGACATGATATAGTCTATATTATTCTCTATTGCTGTTCAACTAGTAGTGTTTCTTAACTTGTATTTTGGTGTATCCCAATGGCAGATGGTAGATTCATTGGTTACCTTCCTTCTGCAATGGCTTCTGCCACAATGTTGCACGTTCTTGATAGGCTACAGCCCTGCGGTGGAGAGAAGTACCAAGATCAACTTTTGGGCATCCTTGGAATTGCCAAGGTTTGAACTTTTAATCATATTTTCTCTGTTCATTTTTACTTGTACAGTATTTACGTGAGACGTATTGAATCATCAATTAAACGGAAAGTATAGTTAGGAAGTTGAAATTTACGTTTTTTGCTTTACTAACAAGATTTGGATAATGTAACAGGACAAAGTGGAAGAATGTTACAGGGTAATACAAGAGGTGGGTTGCAACATTGACTTTCATCATTCAAATAAAAGGAAGTTTGGGACATTGCCAGGGAGTCCAACAGGGGTAATGGATGTGTCATTTAGCTCAGATTACTCCAATGACTCATGGTCAGTGGCTACATCAGTTACTTCATCACCAGAGCCATTGTCCAAGAAGACTAGGGAGTCAAGAGAATGACCAATATGTCTTTTAAATATTTACCTTAATAGACTAGTTATTACATATGTATAATGTTCAATAATAGTGCTCTACTTGTCTCACCTAAGTATTTTAATTAAGTTGTTTATTCACATGTTAATTTGCTTACCATCTTTACATTTAAAACCAAACCCCCTTTTGACAATTATCACAGCTAGCTAATGGACCATTTTTATTAATGGTGTAGTGTCTATAGTGGGGCTATCTGATTTTGTACTAGTAGTAAAAATGGTTGGCATTTTATCCTGTTGAAATAAAAACTTGCATCAAAAAAAATAGAAAATGAGTAAAAGTAAATTCTTGTCCACTTGTTCTATAATATCTTTTCAACTTTTTGACTTTATAACATTGCTGTTAATATAACAAGCTCCTACAATTAAAAGAAAAATGTACTCCTTCTCTATTCTAAAATTAGGTTTTCAATCTAACTCACAGTTTTACGAGTACAATTTCATCTTATTAATTATGGTAAGAGACTTTTTCATTGTTCAACCCCTCTACCCCCACCCCATGCTAGGGCTAGAAACTCTATACGTGGCCAAATTCAGTTTAACAGCGAAATTTTACATCGTACTATATGGGTCCTACCGATATTATGTATAAATAGGTGTTGAACTAATTCATATGCAAAAGTTAGCTCAAAGATAGAAAAATTGTCTCAAGTTTTATAAGGAGGTTACTCATTTTATTCTATTAATATGAAACATCCATTTTTCAATAAGTTTTATATTGTGTAAATTTAAATTAATCGAATCAGTAAAATATTGAATTCTCGACACTATTTTTAATTTTAATATTTCTTTATCCGTTGAACCTATGAATTGAAATTTCTTATTAGACTACAATAACATATCCAGTAAAATCTCATAAGTAATAAAAAATTAAAATATATGCAAGACCTTATAACTATCTCACACAGATAGAAAGTCTGATTTCATCTTATTAGATAACATTTTTGAAAAAAAAAAAAAGAAAGAGAAGGGTGGAGTGGAAAATAATGAAAGATTTGGGGAAAGAGTGGATTTTGTTCACATCTGGAGGGAGGAACATATTGTCGGCCACTTGGCCAAATTTTCTAGGGGTTAGATTTGCAAGTAGTTTTATTTTGTTTGACCTCGTTACAAGAGCTAGTCTCTTTTTAGTTTTTGTTTCTCAATTTCGAGATCTATGAGAAGGACACTAGTTAAAACAATTTATAAGAAAAGGAAAGTAGAAGAGAAAAAGCATTATTGAATTTTGGTAACATAATTTAAGGGGCATTTGGACATGTGATATGAGTCCTATTATTTGATTTGTAGTTAAAATTTATTTGGATATGTAAATTAATTTTTCTTAAATTATATGCTTTTTTTACATTTGAGTTAATAGTTTTTCAAACACAACCTATTTTAAAAAAGTAATGATAAGATTTATGTATATTCTGTCCTCAAAATTTCACTTGTGAAATTTTATTGATATATTTTTCTCATAGATATTAAAACACATAAGTTGTGAAAATCATTAAATTTTTTTCAATTCTTAAACAATTTTACCAAAGGAGAAAATTATATTTCACAACAAGATATTGGAATACCCTAAGAAAGTGCATTGATAAAATGCATATCTTAATGTTCATTGTATATGTGTGTGTGCGCGTCCGCGCGTATATATATTTACATGTATATATATATTCGATTACAAATTTTTTAAATACACATATTTTTATAAAGATCTTAGTTAACATAGTTATTAACTATTGTTTAATATAATTTTTTTTCACGTGCATGGTACACACAATCTCTTCACATCGAGCATGAGTTTTATTTTTCAAAATTTAAAATGATGAAACTTTATCTTATATAAAATATAGACTTATGGGTCAAGTTTACATTTAAATAAAATTGAAATTGCATATCATGTTTTTGAAGAAAAAAAAGTTTATGACATCATGATCCCAAATCATAATTGATAATCATAATTTCATATCGCATGTCCAAATATTTACTATAGTTACATGAATTTTCTGGCAGTTATTAAGGATATTTAAAATTAAATCAAATTACACCTTCAACAATTCAGTTTCAAACAAATTAGAATTGATTGTATTAATCCTTAGTACTTCGTTGATTCGAGGCTCTATGTAATCTTAGGTTTCTTCGTGTCCTTTCTAACACTTTAACTTACCCCAGTTTGTCGGTCCCCAATTATAAGTTTCGTTGACCATGATTTATAGGAATCAAGCTATCTATCCCTTTTAAACCTATTTACATAGGCTCGTGCACTGATTTACGTTTAATAATCTCACGGACTTTCACTTTGACATGTCTTCTCTCGTGATTGTTTAGAGCCCCCCTTTCATCAATCGTTACTCCAAAGCCATAGATCGCATACCCTAACATAGCTTAGTTTCACACGTACAAAAATATGTCAACCAAAATTAATGTAATCTTATCCTCACTGCATGTTACTTGCACTTTCAATTGCTAGCAAAAACAGTACGATAAAAAATATAGTAAAATATTCACAAAAAATAATGTAAGTAAAAGAGAAGACGCAATAATTATCCACTGTTCGAACAAAATCATTATTACAAATTCAAGAGTTAAAAAATAAACTTATATCGTATGATTTCTCTACTGAGAGTGGTTATAACAGAATCAACAAATCAAGTGATTTTGAAGCTACTAATGATTATTTATGCTCTAATCATTAACTTACTAGTCAAAAACCTTGTGTTTAAGTTAATTACATGGTGCATGTATGGAAAATTAATTTTGAAAAAAAGGATTAAAGCTAATTTTACTTTGCACTTTATGGTTGAGGAAAAGACATCCACAAGAAGCCTTGCATGTGGTTTTCTTTGCCCACTTTAAAATATAGAATCATGACTTGGCTTTTTCTCTCTTTTTAATTAATTTTTCTTTTCATAATAATATATTTAAAAACTAAATACAAAGCTCTAGCAATTTATTTGGAAATGATAAATTAATTCATGGATTTAGTCAACCTTTCTGATTGAAGTACCGTGAATGTCGGAACACTATTTTTATATAAATTATTAGACAGTTCATGTATAACTTTTAATGACTTAGTCGCACACAACAATGAACAAGCAGACGGGTGTTATCTTTTTGTATATGGGAAAAATTAATAATAATAATAATAATAATAATAATAATAATAATAATAATAATAATAATAGTAGTAGTAGTAACAACAACAACAACAACAACAAGTGTAATTCTATAAGTAAGATTCGAAAGAAATCGTGTATACATAGTTATTTCCTATATTGTATGTGAAAATAGAAAAATTAGTTCTGATAGACTCTCGGCTCAAATAAAAAGCATATCAACATCAAGTAGTAAAGAAACCAAACTAAAATATAGGAAAAATAAAATATATAGCGCAAAAAAAAAGATAAAATCGATATTTATGTTAATTTAATAAATGCAACAATATGTTTTTTTTTTTAATATATTGATCACTTTACCAATCAACCCACAAACAATTACTAATATTTTAAAGCAGAGAAAATATAATTTTATTTTTTTTTCTTTTTACATAAGGGGGAGGAAATATAATTTTATTTAATTTAATTTTTTTACATAAGGGGAAGTGGGAGATAGGGGATGAGATCCTTTTTTATGATGTAATAATATAGTATATTCGTTTAATTTTTTATTTGATTACTAATATTTGTATTGATGTTTGATTATATTCAAATTTATGTACAATAGGGGTTCATTTTTGGAAGGAATGCTTCAAATAAAATTATTTTCATGTTCAAAATTAGAACCCGGGACCTCTAGATATGAACAGTAGAATTTCATTATCTAAATGTCACTATTTCTTTTATAGTATATTTGTCATAATTTTTTTTTTCACTTTCATTATTTTTTGATTTGTTTTAATATGTTTTTTCTTAAATATTTTTTTCTAAATTTCAAGATTGGAATAATGTTTGCTTACATCCTTTCTGGTGTGAGATTATATTGGATATGTTGCTATTATTAGGTTCAAAATATGAAGAAAGAAAACTACACTATGAAACTTAAAGAATTTAACATCTATTGCATACACATAAATATAATTTTAATTTAACCTTGAATATATAATGAAATTTTCGTCAAAGAAGCTCAGGTAAGTCTCATGCTTCCACCAAGGTCAGCCCCTGCTTATAACTTAAATTCTTATTATTAATTTATTCATATGATGAACTATCTCATCTGACAACTTAAATTTTTAAAAATATTTTTTTGCTGAGTTTATGTATTTTAGGTTTACTCTGCGCCTTAAAAGAAGGAAGAAGAACAGGCATTTTTTTGTTTGAACATAGGATATCTGTCGATCTGCTTGTGCCATATCAAATTGTATGAGTTGAGTTATTTAAAATTTCTTCTTTTAAAACAATAGAACTTTAAAATTTCAAATGGCTAAAAATGATAAAAGTTTTAAATTAAATTTAATTTTCAATTTTCATGGCTTTATTTTATTGCAATGGAAGTACAGCTGCATGCCAAGATTTACTCCATATAAGTAAAAAGAGTTGTTGCATGTGAGTTGCATTTTATCATCCAACTTTTGTACTGATAGTTCATAAATTAGTGGGGACAAATTAACACAATAAAATAAAAACTTATTTTTTTTTAAAAAAAAAGTTTAAAAAGAAAAAGATGAAAACAGTAACCTAAAAGGTTAGGATCAAGATTTAGGAGTATTTATAAGGGTGTAAAAGGTAAGGATATTAGTAGAAGATTAAAGAACAATTTGGGATGGCAATTAGATTCATCTAGGGCAAGGGCAAGGGAAGTTTGGTCCATATGCGCAGGGTTTGGGGAAGAACTCGGCCACAAAGATATATTGTGTACAGTCTTATCTAGTATTTTTATCAAAAACTGTTTTCAAAACTTGAAATCATAACCAATCACATAAAAAATACTGGGCACAAACAAAAAGGGGAAAAGGTGAAAAGAATGTGGGAAGGTAAGTTGGGAGACAATATCTTTTGATTTTGTATGAGATGTCTTTGTTGGTACTTTTGTTCAATGCTTTTGGCTATCATAAGAGAATAGACTTCTTTAATATGTGTGTTTTCAAACCGTAAAAGAAAAAGAAGAAAAGACAATCATAAGAAATGGATTGTTGGTTCCAGTTAACATCTTCTATTTCTTTTTTAATATAAAATATAAGACTAGGGATTTTTGGCATTGGTCATCGAGCCAATATATATTATGCTATGTGACATCTTTTGAATTAAGGGATTCAAACAAATTTTTTTTTCGTACCAATTTTCATATATATTATGTTATACATTTTATTTCAAAATATTTAAAGATTTCACGCACAAATTGATCATAATCAACATTAGACTTTTTAACGCTCAAAATTCAAACTATACAACATAAATTAAGACAAAAAAAAAAAAGTAGTTTATCGTCCTTTTTCCACCTAGCTAGTGAACATTGATGTTGAGTAAACAGGTGCTATGAAATAATTATGACATATTATTTCCTTTTCCAAATTAAACTTGAGTTTAGGTTATATATACATTGTTTATATTTAAAGTAATTTTGTTAAACTATAGTCTATAATCAATTTAGGGATGGAGTCAAGATTTTTATTAGGAAGGTTCAAAATACAAAGAAGTTGATACATGAACTAGTTGAAGGGGTTTTACACTAACTACATATACATAAAAAATTATTTTAACTAAATATAATTATTATAATTTTTTTCCGAAGGAGATTTGAACTAACTCCAATCGACCATAAGATGGCTCGCCCCTAGAGTAGTCATTCCAAGGATATTTATAGAGAATTATTCTTAGAATGTGAAATCTGTAGTCTTAAAAACAAAATAGTGTGATACTTCCAACAAAAAATGAGTCGAAGAAAAATTATGAAGATGATATCGTGACAAATAAATTATAGGTTGTAACAAATAAAGGTTATCTTATTATAAAACCCCTGGCAATAGTAATGTATAAATTATTTTTTACGTCAGCTCAAATAATGTCGAAAGTGACTATTAACATACCCGCAATCTTTGACAAAATGGAGGTCCGTTTAGAAAGCCTTTCATTAACTAACATAGAAACTAGGGTGTGTTTGGTAGGATGAAATATTTTTTAAATTTGCTTTATGTTTGATTAATCAAATGATTATGAAAAATATTTTTTTAGCGAAATAAGTTTGTTATTTAAAAATAAGAAAAATAACTTTTTAACGAGAAGTGAAAAAATAAGTTTCATTATTTGTTATGTTAGGCTCTGGTATTATCAAATGATGCATGAGAATGAATGAATAATACTATTGCTTATAACCGGCTTTGACGTATGTTTAAAGGGTGAAAAAAAGTAGTTAGCCGAAATGTTATTATTTATATTAAAAGAAAATAGTTAACCTTCCTCTAAAAAAAATTAGAAAATAATTTATTATTTTTTATTTATTTTATCCTTATTACCAAATACTAAACTATTTTTTCATATTTAGTTAATTTATAATTAATAGGGTTAAAATAGTAAACTTATCCTTTTATTTATTATTTTTAAAGAGTTTATCAAGTCAAATATAGATAAGTAAATAATACCGACGGACGAGAAATTTTATGGTATTCAATTACTCTGCCGCAAGCTAGCAGTTGTAGACATTGACGTAATTAATTAACTTATCAAATGGATTATTCTCAAGTCTTAATGAATCAATCTCTTCTTCAATTTTGATAGTACAACACATCTATGAGTTCATTTGGATATCTTAAGGTAAGAAAATTCATAACATAATTGCTAGTGGCTAAAAATATAGGTACGTACTCTGCTTTGTTGAATTAATTTCATTGGTCATCACTCAGTTTTTATTTAAAATTATGGAGTAATATGATGATACAAGTTTAACATAATATATAATTAATTAATTAACTAATGAAATAGTGTGAAATTGTATATAGATTCCCAAGCAAAAGAATCAAAAGTACACGTTTCATATATTGAAAATTAGAAATACTTCATCAAGTTTATAAGAATAAAAAATATGAATGACCAAATATTTATTTTTTCTTACCGATAGTCGTTAAAAAATCGTTAAATTTCTCAGAGATAAATAATTTTTTTTTGTCAATTCTATCTCTGACGATTCATTCAAATAAAATCTTTCAGTGGCACGTTGTATTCCTCTTCCCACTAGTTAGAAAAATTAAGTAGCTGGTAGATGCAAAATATATCAATGTGTATGCTCTGAAAGTCAACTTGGAATATATTATTTATAACCAAAAATTCTATTAATCTTAAATAGTACAGCATTGTCAAATAATTATTTCCTCAAGACTTGAGAAAAAGTAAACAACAGCCTAAAGAAGACAATAACTGAATTGTCAAATAATTATTTCCTCAAGATGATGCAGAAGTACAAGCCAATTCACATGTCAATTTTATTACAACTACAATTTATTTGTAAGCATTTGACAGATGTATTATTGGGATTTTATAAAATTACAAAAGTTGTTTTCTTTAGTTAAGTTCCTATCATTTGTAGAATTATAACAGTAAGAGTAACATCAGTTGTGATGAAATTAAATTAAAAACGTCATCCTCAGTTGAACCCCACAATACACAAATTTAATCGAATTCTCGATACGAATATTAAATACCAACCAAATAGGAATTAAAAAAACATTTTAAGAAAATAACAAGTCCAGTAAGTCAGTGAGACAGAGTTGATACAGGCTTTTGAAAATGGTTCCTATTTTCACCTAATCTTCCTCAGTAGTCTCACTAATACTTGTGCCTGAAAATATGTACTCCCTCTGTCCGGATCGCGGGAATAAAATTTAAAATTTATGAATTTCTATAATAATTTTTAGTATCATACATAATAATTATTAAAATTATAATTAAATAAATCCCTTAACGCACATGCATAATCCCCCAAACCAACTAAATTTTATATAATTATAAGTTACTAAGTAGATCCCCGGGAGATATTCATATCCCAGTTTGTTGGTTGGATGAGGGTTCAATTTCTTACCTTATTACCACTTTTACCGTCTCCCCATTTTCTGACCCAAAAAGTAGGTCCGTCAGAATTATGATCAGCTCATTTTGTTAGTTTTCTGAACTATCACCTTATTGATAAGAGTTTGATTTCCACCTTATAATCTTATTCCTTCTTTCTCCTCTCTCCCGTCCAAAAATATAATTCGTCTCTTATTTGTTTATATGTAATAATAATATAGTAAAAAATTGGCAAACCTAATAGTTGATGTCACTAGGTAGTATTATTCAAACTCGACAAAGCAGCATACGTTACTTTCTAATGTCTTTTGCTCAATCTCTGTCGTCTCATGTCAAAACTTTCCTTATAATAGGTACAGAAAGAGCATAGTTACAGGTTGGTTATCCCGAGCCTTATCGGCAACGGGTGTCGGTCCGCT
>JAPFFP010000080.1:23330032-23348884 GCA_026153255.1 Solanum medicagineum | reverse complement strand
TCTCCAAGTACATCCTTCTTCTTCTCCTTCATTTTACTTGACAATGGCTTCCCTCACTTGCTAATGGGAATGCCCATATGGATTTCTTCAAATATGAAGGTCATGGACATGAAGCACAATATGAATAATACTATCCATCTCAACCAAAAACCTATGAAACAGTAATAAATTTTTTGTTTCGTTGAGGAATTGTTGGAAAAATATACTTCATCCGTCCCAATTTATATGACATTTTTCATTTTTTAAGAGTCACACAATTGTATTTGATTGAGAATTTGGGCATGAAATCTTCAGATTTTTTGAAATGAAATTTATATATTTTGAAACTATGTAAAAAGTACTATAAATCACAATAGGTGATAACTCAAGAAAATTAAATAATATATAAAAATTTTAGGGTCAATCTCAAATACAAAAAATATCACATAAATTGAGACTAAGGGAGTAATTAAATTATTGAAAAAAAAAGGACTTCCATATTTTTTTTTTTGACGAATAATCATAGGAAACCAAATTCAATCTTGGATATGTAACACTAATATTTAATGGTACTGATAAAAACTTTCGAAGGATAACTATGAAATCAGCTTTGATTAATTAGTACGTGACTTTATGCATTCGAAATTTAAAAAGACCATATTACGACTTTGATATGGATGAATAATTTCACGTAAGATTGTTATTGATGTGTCACTGACGTGCCATCTATGTTCAATTTTAATTGGTTATATATTAATTGACGAAAGACTAATTCCAAGTTCATCTAATTAATTGCCTTCTGATTTGCAGCTTCGTCATCAAGCCAAGCAAGTTCAACCAATCATCGTCCTTATCAAATGCTGTATTGGATTTAATTATAATTCAAATAATTATATACTCCTTTTCCACTAGCTAATAAAAATTATATTTGGGGTGGAAATTAATAAATATTTTTCTTCACAAAAAAATAAAAACTTATATATAATTTTAGTAGTATATTGATTACCCTCTTTCAAATCATCCCTTAAATTTTAAGCAGTGAAATTTTAAATAACTAAATATTACTCTCTCTAGTCCACAGTAACTAAACTTGTAAGGTAATATGCAAATAGATGCATGTAAACTGAACGCCACTTTTCACTTTTCGTCCTTTCAATTATTTTCATATCTACTATTGAAAATAGAACTAGTAATTCAAAAAAAATTTATTAATATATATGAACAATTAACTCTCTGAAGTCTTAAAAAATGTAAATGAAGGACAAAAATAAAAGAAAATTTTAATAACTTTTCTTGAATATTGAATAATTAATTTATTTTGAACATTGGAAAGCTCAAAAAAAAAAAAAACAATTAGTACGAATTAGAGGGAGTATTTAAAAAGAGATAAATAATACTCCTCCGTTCACTTTTACAATTAATTGTCACTCTAACATGTTAAAAAAATATAATTTTTTTATATCTTATTTTTAACATTAATTACTTATCTTCAAATCTAATGTTAAAATATCAACTAATAAAAATTGTATATAAAATAGGCATGTCAATATTTTTCTTAATTAATATAATAAGTAAAATCGACGGAGGACATAGTTGGCAAATATTTTTGACTAGAGTCACTAAATATATTTATCAAAAGGCATGCGGAAAAATCTTTAAGGATGATTATAATTTTTTCAAACGATTACTATAATAAAATATCTTATTAATATATATTTGGAATCCAGCTTTTACAAAGGGCGCCGCCCTCTTATTTTATTTTATTTTCCCTGGCTGCAAGACTAACTTTAATATAAAGAAACCCTACTTTGAATTTGCAAAAAGTGTCCAAATTAAATAAGTCACCACGATGACCACCTTCACTGGTTGCATTTAATTGTTTATATCGTTTTAATTATTCAAGGGAGGCCAATTTGGTGCAAGAAAGGAGAAGGAAAGGGGTTGGTAAATTTACACTCATTTGTTTTTGCTACCTTCTCATTTTAAACCTTATATTAGAGGCCACTCACAGATGCTAGAAAAATGTGTCAATTATTAATTTCATTCTCAATTTCATTACTTAATTAATTGAATTTAAATATATTCTTGATCTTGTAAGAAGAACGAAATACATTCTTAAATTCTTGTCAAGTTAAAGAGTGTTTTTTTAACACTTGTGATTGATTGGGGGTGTATCTTAGTTTAGTTAGTTAAGTAGATAGATGTTTAAATACTATCAATAGTATGAGAATGAAATTAATAATTTGTGTTAAATTCAGGGGTATTTTTAATACTTTGCAATAGTTGCTATAACTTGTAAATTCTAATTCACATCAGATATTTATGCTAAATTAAGTAAGTTTACCTTGATAGTTAGAAAATTAACATAAAAATACATATCAGAGTTTAAATAATCTTTTTCTTCCGATACTTAGATTGAGTAAAGTGAAAAATATATATATAACCAGATATAATTGATTATAAAATTCAATTTGAATTCGTGATATACATATTCGAACTTGATCTTTTGTCCATTAATCTAAGCAATCAAAATATGAGTATGTGTATATGCTTTTTACTAAGATTTTTTTTTATATTAATTAGATAAGTTAATTAATTCAAAAAATAATTATTACTAACATCACAATTGAAATAATAAAGCACCATTTTGATGTTCTTTTTGATAGAAGGTGCTGTCTTTGGTACTATTATTATTTTACACGATCCAGGAACTTCCATAACGTTGGCGTGATTCGGTTTGAGCAACAAATTCTGACGTGATACATCCTCGTAATGAAAATAGAGTGGAAACATGAGTTGATCCATAATGAGTATTAGTTTAAGTTCTCTTAAAGAAGACCGCCAACTCCTATCCCAAAGATACAAAGCGCTCGGTCCTCTTCTCTTGTGTCGAAGTGTAGTGCAGTGCGGTGAGATTTTACCTCACAGATGGAATAATTTTTAGAATTATTTATTTTTAATAAAGACAAAAAAATAAAGCGACTTAGGATAGACTAGTTTAATATTGTATTCTTACGCGTACTTTAACGGGGTATAAAATACATTGTGTTTTCATATCTCGAGACTCAAAAAAGTTAAAATACGTACAACTTATAGCCAATCAATCGTAGGAATCAAAAATGCAAATTAACTGTTGATAACTTTATTTAGCATTATCTTAATTAGAGAATCTGTTGGAGTAGCAAAATGAATACAACTAGATCCTCTGATTCCAATACAGATACTTAGAGTAGATTCCTTTTTAGGTCAAGGCAAAAGAGGAAGAAAGAGTATTTCTGCTATAGTAACAATTTTTTAAATAAATTGAATTTTTGAGATTTTTTTAAGGTTCAAAATAATTAAAGTATTTAAAGTTCAAGATGAATGTTTAAATTTTTTTTTATATTTTTCTTATTAATTATTAAAATTTTATATTTTTTACGAGATAAATTACACTACATATTTATGAATTCATAAATTACAATAATGAAAAAATATAATTTAATTTAGATTTTAAATATTTTTCTTAATATGTATATATTACGTTACAAATTTAAACAACATAAAATGGTCAGAGTAATTAATTTCTGTCATAGTTGTACACTAGATACCAGGTTTTTCTTGATATTCGCTTCACCTTAGTTGCTGAGTACACAAAACTCTAGCAATAAGAAACTTATTTTTAAGTAAAAAGTTACACGTAAAAACAACTGCAATGTGTACCTGAGTCACACAACTTGCTCATATCGATATTAAATTTTCTACATAAATTTGAGAAAAAGAATATATTCTTTCTCACTTTATTAACTTTTATTTGTTCACTTTACATTTTGTATGGACTTTAAAAAATAATAATTGATATGAGAATTCATTCATAATGCCTAATATAAGTTAGTGTGTAGTATTAGGTCTTTAAAAATAATTTGAGGTTTAAGTAATTAATATTACTGAAGATAAAATATGAAGAAATAATTATTGACTTTTGATAGGTTAGAAATGACAAGTAATAAAAGTGAGAATTTATTTTAATAAATAAAAGTGAACGGAGAAATTAGGTTTAAAATTCTCATGACTTGGGATATAGTTAAAATATTTGATCCGTCACTCTTAAATATAAAATTTTATTTGAACGTAATAACTAGTTCTATTATTTAATTCTATAGTACTATGTAAATTTATTTAAATATCTCAAACAATTCAAAAACTTACGGGAAAGAAAACCAATTGTATTAGTCACGTACTCTTTATGTGAATAACTGTAAATGAAGACATGTTTGATTAATATTTTATGAGCAACAAAACTCATATAACACAACTAATACGATTTTATCGAGTTCAGTCACACGAGCAAGGACGGAGCCACCCTTTGTCTAGGGATATTAGTGATATTTTTTTGTCGAAAAATTACATCGTATATATAGGTCAAAATTTAATTTAATAAATATTTATGCAAATATTTAATACTTAAAGATTGCAAAAATTATTTAAGGCCATATATTCTATCAACATATATAAATATATATATATTTGAGATCTTATATTAAACATCCTGACTTCGCCACAATACACGAGAGTCCCTAACTCCTAATATTCTGCCATTATTATTTAGGTAATTTATAATTCGAAAAAAAAAAAGAAGAGAGAGTTCTAATCAAACAGACCTTTCCAATTTCCCCCATTTTTTAATGGAGAAAAAGAAAAAAAGAAATCATAAAGACTTCGTATGTCACGTGAGATTCCCTCCAAGTAAATTGGAAAAACACGTGAGAAAATTTTTTTTAATCGGGGATTCCGGAAAGAATCTCATGAAAAACTACACGTGGTACACGTCAGCGTGACAAGTTGGGAGTTGTCGGAACTGAAAATAAATTTCACAAAATTTAATTGACAGTAACATCATTAATTCCGTCAAAACCCATTAAAATTTAAAAATTTAAATTAACTATTAAATAAAACCCAATTCAAAATTGGGTTGTGTCTCTATATATAGAAGCCAAAATTCAATTTTACAAGCATCAAAATCAAGAGAGAGAAAAAGAGGGAGAGAAAAATAAGGAGTTTATTGGAGAAATAAATAAATATGGGTGGTTGGGCTATCGCGGTGCACGGTGGCGCTGGTGTGGACCCAAATCTCCCGGCTGAACGTCAGGAAGAAGCCAAACAACTCCTTACTCGTTGCCTTAACATTGGAATCTCCGCTCTTCGCTCTTCTCTACCTGCCATTGATGTCGTTGAACTCGTTGTACGTATTTTCAGCAGATTCAGCCCTTTGTCATTTAGATTCGTTTTAAATAGTTATTATGTCTTTTGCATATTATAATTACGAATGTTGTATAGGTAAGGGAATTGGAAACTGATCCTCTATTCAATTCGGGTCGTGGATCTGCATTAACGGAAAATGGAACGGTGGAAATGGAGGCGAGTATCATGGACGGCGACGGTAGACGATGCGGCGCCGTTTCTGGTATCTCCACCGTGAAAAATCCCATTTCTCTCGCTCGTCTTGTCATGGATAAATCTCCTCATTCCTACCTCGCTTTCTCCGGCGCCGAAGAATTCGCCAAACAGCAGGTTTAAAATAAAAAAATTAATCGTCGAGATTAATAATTTGCATCCACGAGAAAACATTAATCTGATGATTAAATTGATTTTTAATTAGGGTGTGGAGATGGTGGACAATGAATATTTCATCACCGAGGACAATGTTGGGATGTTGAAATTAGCAAAAGAGGCTAACACCATTTTGGTATGTATGCATATCTTAAACATGTCATGACATTTCTAGCATAAAATAAAATGTGATATTAACAAATGTTGTATGATTTCTTTGGCGCTGAAACAGTTCGATTACAGAATTCCAACAACCGGATTGGAATCCTGCTCGGCGTCGGTAGAAAGCCCCATTCACATGAACGGGTTACCGATCAGTGTTTACGCCCCGGAGACGGTGGGGTGTGTGGTGGTAGACGGCCAAGGAAGGTGCGCAGCCGCCACATCCACCGGCGGTCTGATGAACAAAATGACCGGTCGTATCGGTGACTCACCGCTGATTGGTGCTGGGACCTACGCGGGTGAACTTTGTGGGGTGTCGTGTACAGGTGAAGGAGAGGCGATCATACGTGGAACCCTAGCACGTGACGTGGCAGCTGTTATGGAGTACAAGGAATTGGGCCTCCAAGATGCAGTGGACTATGTGATTAAGAAGAGATTGGACAAAGGGTATGCTGGGCTTATTGCTGTGTCCAATAAAGGGGAAGTGGCTTATGGGTTTAATTGTAATGGGATGTTTAGAGGATGTGCTACTGAAGATGGATTTATGGAAGTTGGTATTTGGGAATAGATAGTTTTTATTAGGGATGTTATTAACTTTAATTTTCATCTAATTATGCTTAATAAATCATTATGTCGGTAATTAGTACCAATGTATTAGGTATCATTCATCATCTATTTCATTTTTCAAAGTAATAAAGTCCTGTCCTTCGATTTTTGGGTGTTCATGGAACTTAGTATATCATTGTACTAATTAATCTAATTTAGTTTTATTTGGAAGTTTGATTATGATGGATATGTTTAAGATTCTTCCCCCTCAATTGGCATCCTCAAAAATTACATAGAATTCTTCTCATGTAACGTTTATAGCGTGAGAATGAAATGGGTTCTTGTTATGATGGACCTAGCCCAATATTAGCGAGGGCAAATTACAGCAAAAGACATTAAATTTAAAAAATTATAAAAGAATTAGCCCTCGCTGTGTACATGCATATAATCAATGTGTATATTTGTATACCATTTTTTTATATATATAATATGTTAGTTCCCCTATTAGCAAAGGAGCCTAAACATTGGATTAAGTGGCTATTTGTGGTAAGAGACTTCTTTGAACAAAATAGGTTTATGCCTCTTGTGTTTATGCTTAGATAAAACTTGTGTTTACCCAATCCTTCGGATTTGATACGTGGACATTTTTAATTTTTCGAAAATCTAACAGATGTGAAAATAGAATGTAAAATTAAATTTTAAACCTAACTCATACCCTAAAAATTAACTCAAAGAAATAAAAATTACTCAAATCTTATAAATTATCTACCCATCTAATTAACCACCGACGTGGGACGTTTTTCATTCTTCTCTACATCATTCCCTCCTATATCATTAGTGTTTGTATTCTTCATATTATAACTGCTCCTTCATGTATGATCAAAGCTTATTAATTTGACAATCACCACATGTTTTTTACATTTGACAAATATAATAAGTGCACCAAATCCTAATGACCAAGTGTCACCAAACTAGGATGAACGATTTATTTAGCGCATCTGCTTAAATTTATTGTTAGAATTTGATGTTGAATTTAAGTTTGTATGAATGGAAAATGCAGAGAGAAGAAACGAAAAACTGAACAAATGAAATGAACATGTTTCTTTTTTTTTTTTTGATAGAGACCCAAGACAAGTGATAGAGAACATCATTCTAGAACTTCAAATATTGAGAAGAAAACCATCCTTCGGAATTTACTAGCAATGGAGTCACCCCAAATAGATCTATCTTTGATTGTCTTCAAGTTTGAATACTAACATTCGAAACATTAATTACTAGTACAAGAACAAGGGCAACAACCTTATTCACGTCGTATTATTAAACTCTAAATACATACATACATAAAAAACAGGGGAAAAGGCATTTGGTTCACTCTTTTTTGTTATGGTCCTCTGTGTCTTTGCCTGCGCCCGTAGCAGACTCAATTTTGGCCGCTAAAGATTCACCAGTACCACGCTTCTCATAAGTGAGAGGCACATGTGTGATTTTTACATCCTCTTTTTCTTCATCATGTCCTGCTGGTGACTTGTAATTTATGGTATCCACTTTAATTTCCTCGTTTATTCTCTCTGTCCCCTGAAATAACACCAACAACAACAACATCAAAACTAATCCGATCCGACCAAACAAGAAAGTATGATCAAGTAAATGATTTTGTAAAACCTTTGAGGTGTCCATACCAGAATTTGAATGGGAATTACTTGGTGAGATCAAATTAAATACTACATAAAAGAGAAAGGGCTGACAAATCTACGAGGAACGAACACGTTGTATATTTTGTATCGTGTAGTGGCTATGTACAATTTTCTGGAAATTCGACACGTACAAATGAGACTGCCACGTTGTCATCCTTTACAACACAAAATTGCATTTTCCCTTTAAAAAAAACATGGGTTGGTCTAAGGACTATTTGAGGTCAAATTGTATAGCGGATTGAACAGATGTGGCCGGTTGGAAGAGCTAGTTTTGGTAAAGTAGGCTTGGATAATTATTTTTTAAAATAAAGAAATAATTATACTTCGTCGTTATAGTTTGGGTAATTATATTTTTTAATTATAGGCATAATAACGTTAGTATAATTCACGTAGTATTTATATACATTTGTATAATTCGCTATATAATTTACAGTTTTTGTATAGCGTTTCTATATTTTATTATACAATTGGTGGACAATGTTTGTATGACTCACTATATAATTCACAGTGTTTGTATATTTCGTTATACAATTTAATTCACACACAATTTTATATAATCGCACACAACAATTGTATAAATTGTTGGGAAACTCAAATTGTAATTACAACTAAATGTTTCCTGCGAGACGTAATTGATTCAAACTATAACTATGTTAGCTAATTAACTAATATATGTTTGCTTATCCGTATAATTTTTCCTAAAAGATTCTCTCTCTCTTTATTAATATAAAATTTAAAATTATGTGTTAGATTTAATTTCTTTAAAAAAATTGAAATTACATATTTTAAATTTTAAAAAATAAATATAAAAAGAACCTTGGAATATAGCAAAACGTTTGGTAGATATTGGTTCTTGGATATAACATTTATGAACGTGGTAACAGAGTTCATTTGAAAAAGAAAAATACAAGGATTAATTAAAAAAATATATATTAGAAGGGAAAAAGTTAAAGAAACTATAGGTATTTGATGATGTAAAATTGTTTAGGCTCAAAAAAGCATGAGCAAACATGTGACCAAGTTGAACTTGTGCTTGTGTTGTGAGATGAATGCCATCTTCACCTAATTGAAGTCCCTTGGCATCTATCTTTATTACATTTGAGATGTTGATTACCAATTGAGCTGCTCTCACTTCTTCTATATATGGTCCTTTAAATGGCTTTTTAGGATATGGTAGGATAACCTGTCATATAATTGAATAACAAAGTTAATTCCAAATATACTATATAGATTAATTTATGCTCTTAAATGAAGCAGTTACACAATTCTACATTGAAATTTCCTTTTGCTGTTAGGATCGGTGATTCAGGTATTGCGAAATATAGTTAAATAATATTATGATGACAATAACAAAGACAAATGGGAATTAAAGAAAATAAGTGGTTCGGTCAGTGCGACCTTATAGGTCAAGAAGAACAATATTACTATACCAACAAGAGTACAACAAAAGAGTACAAAATTAGATATAAAACTCTAACTAAGCTCAAACACCCCAAAAGAATAACCTCACAAGATAACTCCAAAAAAAAGGTTCACACACATGTTTCCCAACACTCACACTCTCACAAAGTACTCTAATAGGATGTTTGGATTGGTTTTTGTTAAAAGTGACTTACAAGTTAAAAGTCTAAAGTCATAAGTTAGGGACCCCTTACTTTTGACTTTCGACTTTTTTTGGGTACTTTTTCGACTTTAAAAAATGCTTTAAGCAATTTTTTGTGTTATCCACTCACTTTAAAAATTGAAAAAATGCTTAACAGTCAAAAGTCAAAAAAATAAGCCAACTAAAAACCAACTAAGAGGCAAATGGAAGCAATGAAAGGATCTTTTCATGGGTCAAAGTATGTTTGAGAACGAAGAACGACCCTCCCTTTTACATGGTACTTGGACCTCAAGTTTCACAAATCTAGACTCACTTAAGTCTGGATCTCAACCAAGCAAATTGATACGTGCCAATTACAAGAATGGGATGGATCCTACTTGACCGGTCTTTTGAGATGGACTATTATATTTTATCTATAACAATTATACTTGAAGATGCATTGAAAATAAAAACTTAAAAATATTTCACGAACTCCAAATTAGAAGCATGAGTTAAATAGAAACCAAATTACCATATCACAAAGCTAATGAAAACCAAATTACCATATCACAAAGCTAATGATCAAACTCATATCAACATAGTATCATCAAGAAAATGACTAAAAGAATGTGTTAATTACCTGCAAAATGGGGAGATACGGAGAATTCAAATCACTACGCAAATCATGAATGAATTTCTCCAAATTGATCTTATAATCTTTGTATCCATTCCCTCCTTTTACATCACTTTCACCATGATACCACAATAACCCCCTAATAATCCCTCCATCTTTTTGAGCAAATTTTGCTCTTTTAACCAATTCATCATAAGAAAACGACCCTCGAATCCATTTATAAATATTAGTTCCTCCTCTAGCACAAGGTACTAAACCAATTACCCCAAAATTTGGGTCTTTCTTAAGAATTTCATTGGCAAATGCCATTCCAGGGCCAAGTCCACAACTCTCTAAACAATCGATCCCATAATTTAGAGGCTCGTGTGCTTCTTCCCATTTTTGAGCTACATTAAATCGTATAATATTACGATTTGGTTTACATTCTTGAGGCACGAAGCCATTCCAAACTTTGGTAACATTTCCTCCAACAACTTTTTTAGTGACTCCGCCGCGTCCTGCCATGTTGCTTTGCCCTGCTAATAGAAAAATTTGTACTTTCTTCTTGACACTACTAGTCTTCACTCTCTTTGGACTCATCAACCAACATAAGTTTGAGACAAGTAAAAGAAATGTTAGGATCAAAATGATTTCGTCATTTTTGTGCTTCAACATATTGTGGTGATTCTCTTTGAAGGCTTGAAATAACCCAAAGAAATGGTGCTTATTTTGTCTTAAATGATTGTGGAGACAGTAAGAGCTCAATGAAGCTTTCATTTTCTATTTTTTCTTTGTTTTAGGAGGATTAATGTGACCATGCCTGCGTTCTATGTATAATATAAATCTTAACTTATATTACTTTATTTTGTTATATAGTTAGTGCACTTAATTTCATCACTTCCTTTAACAATGGGTGAATGAAATGCATAGTTTGAATACTTTCTTTAAAAAAGTAAAAGCCAAAAAAGAGATACTTCATGAAATCTTTACAATCATGAAATATGGATTCATTGCATCTTATCATTTTCTATTATGTAAATATATTGAACATGAATTGATTAGATTAAATAAAGATTTTAAAATCGTCAACAAACAATATAGTTTGTGTTCGCAAGGAGAAGAAATTACTTCATGTCCTTATTGACCTGAATATCTTAGAAACCACTTTGTATGATCAATTATTATGCACATATTGTTAATATCTTATTATTTTTTAAAAATATTATTGATGCAATTATAATCAAAAGTCAAAAACAATTAAATTTGTAATTAATTTTCTTTTCTTAATTTAATTTATCTAATGCACTTCAATTTGAATTAATCATGTTTTAACATTGGCTTTCAATGACTGTCTTCAATTCATTAAGGTGTTTTTTTTGGACATTTCAAGTTTAAACTAATTAAATTTAAATAGACATACACTAACAATCACAAGAATAAACCTATTTTGTGATTTAAAAGTATTAATAAAATATTATAGAAGTAAAAAATCATATGTACTCTACTTAGCATACTCAATCTTCGTTCTATTTTTAAATACTTCTAGAATAATTTTGATAGTTTGTGTAACAATTTGATTCAATTGAAAAAAAATATTCAAAACTATAATAAATGAAAACTCATCTAAGATCTAAACATTTGTGGTGTTAAGAAACGTAAAATAGTTTATATATATTTATTCGTGTTTTTATAAAATATTACAAGAAATGTTATATTATGGATTGTCAAAGAATATCAAACTATAATTAGCTACTATGTATTTTAAGAAATTATGAGAATGAATATATAACAAAATTTATCAAATAAACGTCATACCTCTTTTCTAAATTTTGAATTTTAATCGGTCTATTCTATTGAGGTGCATTTGAACCAATCTACTAGGTTAACTTATTTAGATAAAAGAGCGGAAAATAGTTTGAAATGAGGAGATTATCACGAGGATATTTGCATAATTGTGAGCAGAGTGGTGATAGAATAACTAATCTTATAATAATTTTATTATATTTGTATTTCAAAAATTAGCTTTTAGAAAGATATCCGGACAAATTAATATTAATAATACTGATGTAACCATTTCCTATAGCTATGTAACTATTGGGTATTAATAGTGCAATCAATTCGGATACGCACCATTTTATAATGTATATTAAAAGATTGGAAAATGCTTTCTACTAAGCATTTTCTATAAATCATTGAGTATATTACAAGTTTGGAAGATAATGAAAATTTTCTATAAATCATTGAATATATCACAAATTTACAAGATACTAATTTTTAAATATGATATGTTGTGATGTTTATCTCAGTTTTTCCTCAAAAAAAGGAAGGTTGATTTCTTTCAAGTGAACTTTTTATGTTTATTGGTATTTGTAGTCAACACTCTTCTTCAGATCAATATAAATATCTAGATGTACAAAATTTAAATTAGATATTGGTATCATTGTCAATTTCATGTATTTCTATGACTAACCAAACAATGGTTTTTTTCTTCTGCGAGTAAATATGTATCTATCGATAAGAAATTAATAAAAAAAACTTTTTTTAGAAAAAAACATTTTACATACGAAGATGGTATAAAATTCACAAAAGACCTAGTTATACAAGCATCAACCAAAAAAAAAAATCTAAGTGAATATATTAGAACGGAAAAACTTATAGAAACTAAATGTTGTGAAATTGCTTAGGCTAAGAAAAGCCTGAGCAAACATATGACCAAGTTGAACTTGTGCTGGTGTTGTGAGATGAATGCCATCTGAACCAATTTCTAGTCCCTCAGCATCAAACTTTATCACATTTGAGATGTTAATTCCCCATTGAGCTGCTCTCACCACTTCTATATATGGCCCTTCAAATGGTTTTTTTGGATATGGTAGGACGGCCTGTCATATAAATAAATAAAAACGAGTTTAATGTTTGTGACTGTACATTCATGTTATAAGAATTAACGAACAAATAAGTCATTTATAAAGTAATTAACCAGCCATCACTATTCAAACTATGTGGATTGAGTAAGAAGCTTTACGCATCAAGTGTGTATAAGTTCAAATGTTCGACAGACTACAAAGCTTGAGTTAACACACAAATTATCAAGTAGTATCCAGAAATGGATTCAGCATTTTAAGTTTATAGATTTTAAAATAAAATAACTTAATGGACTCATTTATACATATCAAGTGAAGTTTGTTAAAATGAATATAGTGTCTACGATGAATGATATAAATTTGCCTATGATGATACCAATGGGGAAGTCTTCAATGCAACATGTATGAGTTTAAATTACTATTCCTCCTTCCATGATTGCCCAATATAATAAAATAAAAGACTATAAAATCACTAATCTTTGGTCAAATAGCATATAATTAACATAATATCATCAAGAATTAAAATAAGAAAGATGTGTACCAGCAAAATTGGGAGATTAGGAGAATTCAAATCACTACGCAAGTCATGTATGAATTTCTCAAATTTGGTCTTGTATGAACTTGATCCATTACTTGTTCTTATATCACCCTCACCATGATACCATAGTAACCCCCTAATAATTCCTCCATCTTTTAGAGCAAATTTTGCTCTTTTAATTAAATCATCATAAGCATACGATCCGCGATTCCATCTGTACAAAGCAGTGCCTCCTCTAGCACAAGGTACTAAACCAATCACTCCAAAATTTGAGTCTTTTTTAAGAATTTCATTCGCAAACGCCATTCCAGGGCCAAGTCCACAACTCTCTAAACAATCGATCCCATAATTTAGAGGCTCATGTGCTTCTTCCCATTTTTGAGCAGCGTTAAATCGTATAATATTACGATTTGGTTTACATTCTCGAGGCACGAAGCCGTTCCAAACTTTGGTAACATTTCCTCCAACAACTTTTTCGGTGACTCCGCCGCGTCCTGCCATGTTGCTTTGCCCTGCTAATAGGAAAATTTGTGCTTTCTTCTTGACACTACTAGTCTTCACTCTCTTTGGACTCATTAACCAACATAAGTTTGAGACAAGTAAAAGAAATGTTAGGATCAAAATGATTTCATCACTTCTATTCCTTGACATGTTGTAATGACGGTGAATTGAAATATGCAAACAAATATAATACAATTGTAATTTTTGTTGAGGATTGGACTATGCACATGTTCTATGTACAATGCTAATAATTGTAACATTATTTTACTTCCTTTTTTTGTTGAGTGCACTTAATCTCATCACTTCCATGAGTAATGGGTGAATGAAATGCATAGTTTTAATATTTTCTTCTAAAAACAACCAAAGGATTTAAGCATTGAATTGCTCTTGATACTCTATAATACAATAGTAGCAAAAGGTTGATTACAATTTTTTATTTAATAAAAATAGTGAAAGCTAAACACAGAAAAAAAAAATGTAACAAAGGAGAAAAAGATCAAAGATAACTTTTCAATCATGTAGCAGGTGAATTAAGCTTATATCAGAATGGATTCACTGCATTTATCATCTTTCATAATGAATGCTATGTCTCAAATTATCTGTCTATTTTTCTTTAACACGCTCCTTCGAAAAAATATTAATTAGAAGGGTATTTGACTATTTTGACCTTTTCAAATGTTTATTCTAATCTATTTATGTGTTTGTAATCTTCAAAAACAATCACTAAAAATTATCAGAGAAACATTTAAGGAAATTTTTGCCCGTTATATATCTTTCCCAGACAGTTCTTTAACAAAACTCTTTTTTATTTATATTTCAATTTATGAACATTTTTAAACTAGGGCCTAAAGATCTCTTTTGAACAAATTTATTTATTTTCTTTTTTTTTTTTGAGAAGAATGTTTGATCATAATCTTTAATTTTGTAAGATAAATTGTCTAATATATATTTTTTATAAGATTAAGCAATATATGAGTGAAAAGTAGACTTGAGTATAACATTATTGGAAGAGTAATTCTCCAAAAACTATATTTGCACAACTTTTAAAAATAAGGACAAAATTTAAATAATAAACTTAAAAAGGACATTTAAGTAAATCAGCACAACATGTCTACTAGAATCCCATGGGCCAAAAAGCCCATTTATCAAGCATTTGAGTTATATGCAGTTGGCTGGGGTTTGAGTGAAATAGCCAACTCAGATTGCAAAACTAACCATGGTTATATATGATGCCAATTGCCAAAAGCTGTTGAGGCAACAAGGAGGTCATTTTCTTAAATGGCCTTTTAAGACCATCATTAGGTTAGCAGTCTAAATTTGTCCCAATGTTAGTCATAGCACACCAAAAGACTCACACGTGAATTTAGGATTTTAGTTTATATATTTATTTTCTTTCCATCAATCTCGGATGGAGCCAAAGATTGACTATTTTTTGGCCTTGGAGTATGATGAAATAAAGCAAAATGGCTCTTTAAACTATCTGCGCTTTTTCATTTGTGAAGTAGCAGTTAGTCAATGCAACTTTCGACGCTCCTCATGGGTCATTTGGAAACAGTCGCTTTATGTTTTTAAACATAAGGGTTAGGCTGCGTACATCCAACCCCCCTCACCCCGCAATGAGCGGGAGCCTTTTGAGGCACTGGGGTATGTTATTGTTGTTGTAGTTTATATATTTGTTTTGAATTTTATTGCAGTTCATTTAATTGATTGAGCGAAATATATTATTTTTAACCTTATGTTTACTTGTTTAGAAAAAAAATTTAGGATTAAATACGTCAGTAATTACTAAATATCAAAATTTTTATAATTTTAAAAAATCAATTTTATTTTTTACACATAAATGAGCCTTTAATACTCAAACGAGAAGGAAAATTACAATGATGAGGGAAGAAAGTTGTCGATAGCCGAGCTATTTCTCTCATTTCTATGGTAGAACATGGTTCAGTTGGATCACCTTTTCTGCTGCCTCTCCTCCCTATCAATACGATTACTATTTCCTTTGTCTCCATTTTATATGATACTCTTTGATTTGGCACGATGTTTAAGGAGAAAAGGAAGACTTAAAACTTGTGGTCTAAAATTATTATTCTTAGATATTTGTGTGGTTGAGAATCATTTCATTAAGGGTAAAAGGAGAATTTTAAAACAATTAGAGTAAGGTGACATTCTTTTTGGAACGAATCAAAAAGGAAAAGATATCACATAAAATGGGACAGAGAAAGTACTATTCTAGTGTTATTATCTTTGGTATCCTACTATTTTGGCTTTAAGATACTTCTCTTTACTAATTTTATTATTGCACCTTTATTCTTGTATCTTTTTAAAATTTTTTAATATTTTTTTTGAATTGAGGGTTGTTGAAGAATAAAAAAAGTCTTACTAGTTAACAAAATGGATGGACTCTTTATAAGGCTTAAACAATCCTCATTCCTTTAAACTAAATTTTGGGATGTGAGTTAGACTCAAAACCTAATCTTACAATGATCTATAAAAGAAATAAACTATCTAATTAGACATTTATTCCTACCTTATTATTTATTGAATAAATCACACTATACTTAATTACATAATATCTCATTCCCTTTATCCCCTCTTTCACGTCTATCTCTATATATATCCCCTATTTATATGTGGTGGTGATAGCACTTAGAGACAATTGATTATATATTTTGGCAATTTATCCATGCATGAATGCATTGATGAATGTATCAATGTAAAATTTGATATCAAATACATGTATTTATGCAGGGATATATCAGATATTCCATATCAAATACACAATTAAATTTGACATTTATTATTCTAGATAAAGTTGATATCAGATAATAATATATAAATTTGATTTTGGATACATACATATATGAAATTGTGAAAGTTTGATACAATGTGAAATACAATTACAAAAAAGTGAAGGGACGAGAGAGGGAGAGAAGCGAATGAAGAAAGAACAAAACTGAACAAGAGAGTCAAGATACATTCGTAAGAAGAGAATTGAATTACATTCGTTAAATACATTATTTCTAAAGATAACTCAAACGAGATCATAATTATTGAGACCATCGATACATTGATTAATTAACATTTTATAAAAGTTGCTATACAAAAAACGGAGGTGTTAATTTCAAGGGCCGGTGCCTATCATTCCAAACGAAAAAACATTTTTGGAAATTTACAATGGACCGACGCCATGTGTTAAAATTTGAAACACCAATATCTTTTGATATCCTTCCAACTTTCTGAAATGAAAACGAAACGGGTCATTATTATGGGCCCCCAAAATGTATTTCATGAATGGACAATATTACAACCAGATGGCCCATTATCAAGATATCAAAAAACATACCAAACCTACTTTTGATCTAAACCCTAGAAAAGTCAATGTCCAATTGCCTTCAAAAGAAAAAATTGATCTCTGGAATTATTTGAGGCATGATGATAAGGTTTTTAATCCTTTTAAGCTGTCAAATTCACTATTTGCTAAAATTTTCCAAAACAGTTCAACATATCAATGTCAGTTCTCATTGTAATCTTGCAAACATGGCCCATTTTTTTGTCCAAAATTAGTTATGCAATTAACTCATATGTGACCATTTCCAAAAATAAATTTTTTACATTATATCAAATCAATAAATTAATAAAAATAATCTTTTAATACATTATGTAGGATAATTTATAGAAAAAATCACACTAATAAGTAAACATAAACTAGTTAAGCAAGGACATACCATGGCAAACATCTATCTGTAATTACAACTTGAGTTTTGTATAATTCGCGCAAGTTATACAAATATTGTGTGTGATTATACAAAGGTTGCCCGTGAATCAAATTGAATAGCGAAATATGCAAGCACTGTGAATTATATATTGAATGATACAAACGTTGTGCACGTGCTCACGAATTGTATAGCGAATTATATAATGCTATACAAAAATTGCAAATAAACAAATGTTACACGCATTGTACAAATATTATTATAATTATAGTTATCAAATGTAATTACCAAATTATTACTATGAAATATAGTTAGACTTCATTGTTTTTCATTGTCAAATTTGCTCTAATTTATGTATGCTCTTACTCTCCCACTTACTTAACTATGATAAAATTAAATAATTTAGAGTAATTATCAGAAGTAGATAAACGTTCCTCTTCAACTCCAACCTGTACATCATATATTTCATTAAGGTGATGACAAATGTCTAGAACATAGTGGATCATGTTATTTATTCACTTCAGAATAAATTTGAACTATTTTTATTTAAAGATAAAATTATTTAAAAATTTATCTGAAAATTAGTTAAATGTGTTCGGGTCTTATTCATTATGGGCTTTGACTTTAATTTGATTGGGGCTACTTTTTTCAGATTTATTTTCTAATGGAAAAATATTTTATTGTTAGTATATTATTTTAACTAAATATTTGAACTAGTTCATTAATAACAGCGTCTCTTTACGAGTTCTCTCTTCCTTTTTGACTTCTAATTTTGACCCTTTTTTGCAAGAGTCAAGTAAGATACTCCCTCCGTCTCAATATAACTAAATTTTTAGAGTTTTTTTTAGTGTTTAAATTATTTGAATTGTTCAAATTATTTGAATTGTTCAAATTTCAAGATAGATGTTTGAATTTTTTTTCAATATTACCCTTCCCTTTAATAAAATTAAACTTTGTTAAAAAAAATTAAACTACACTCTTTACAAAGTCATTTATAATTCATATTTAATTATCTTTATGAGTCTATATTTTCCATAAAGGGTTGTTTATATTTCTATAAAATTCATTTTTTTT
>JAPFFP010000080.1:23285305-23329932 GCA_026153255.1 Solanum medicagineum | reverse complement strand
TGACTTAAGAATAAACAAAAGGGTAGTAGTGGAAAATTTGATTAAAATTTTGTCTTAGAATATATTTCTTAATCTGTATGCATTATCTTAGAAATTCAGTTAATATGGCACAGAGGGAGTATTATATAAATGTTTGTTATACTTCCCTTCCTCCCTTTTCTGCATTTCTAGAAGGTTTTATTTTTTTTAATTTTATATATTAATTGAATTTGTAAGGCAGCATACATATACTACGAAAATAATTAATGACATAATTTGAATTATAATTTTCATTATTGAAATAATACTGGGTTTATGGAGTCTTTACTTAGACCTATAAGTGTGAAATTGTTCATTGTACTGATATCAGTTGCTTCTCTCAGACCGTAATTTTTCTCTCGCTAAAAGTAACAACACTAACAAATTCATTTTAGAAATAAATTGGTGTCTCACAAAATGATACTGTCATCGTAGCTCAAATTCGGGGAAGAAAAAATTCTTACTATTCATCACAATTTTGGGTGGCCCTCTTTTTTTTATTTATTTCAGGTCTAAAAAGTTCAACACACCACTATTAATAATATCATTTCTTTTTTTTTTCTTTCAATTTTTATAAGTTTTTAGAATTCAAATTTATTTAATCAATCGAACTTAATTTAACTACTATGGGATAACTACTTGGAGTAAAATATCTAGTGACCCAACTACCACTATGAGAAACCAAGTCTGACCAAGTCAAACACGTAAGTTTTCACATCAACACGCTTACCGTCCATTTTTGCTTTATTGATTCTCTATATTCTCCAATTTAAATGGTCAAACCAATAATCCAAATCTTCATTCATCAAATATTCAGTGAAATATTTAATTTTTACCCCTTTTTGTTCGTTGTTGGTTGGGGTTGGGAAGAGGCACTTTTCATTAACGGTGGAATCAGAAATTTTTTTAAGATGATTTAAAATTTTAAGAACTAAATAACATAAACTAATCAAATGAAGTTTGACTATTATTATATATAAAAAATTATTTTATCATATATATAAATAATATAATTATTCATTAAGGAAGAGAAGGGGGAGGGGGGTCACATAACCCCCCTAATTACTATGTGCTTCTACCACTTCTTCTCATACTTCTAATAAAAACTTAAATTTTTTATTTTTATCAAGACTTATAAAATACTTATCACTCTTTCGTAGTTTTTGTTGACCTTGTTCAATCAAAATCCAACAAGGTCATGAACAACACAACAAGAATAGAACCTTTGCTTTGCTAAGCTACTTCTAATATTTTGCATCTAAGTTTGTTTTTTCCCATCAAATCTTTAAATTATTCACAATCTTTCGCAAATATTTAATCTTTAAAATAATCCCACTTGAGCTCTTGCAAGTTGTAACACACTTTGTTGACTTCTTAAATATATTTTCTTCTCATGCATGGTATATAAATTAATCAAAGTTATTTTTTAAAATGGCTACAAGTTGGGATAAAGATCTAAAATAAAAATTATGGTTGCGGCTGTGAACGGCGGATTCCGTTAAACTACAGCCGTTTCTTGGGAGGGTTTCTTTTGTTTTTCATAAGTTAAACTAAATAAATTAATTTAATTAATGGGCCCAATTTTATTCCTTTTTAGTTTATTTCTTGTAGAGAAAAGCTAAATAGATAATTATCCCACGAGAAACATGCCGTTCACACACATTTCTGCATGTCCTTTTCGCAAATAGGTTAAATAACAACAATAATATCTTAGGGTGAATCGAGGAGGAGATCATGGTGTTCATCTGAATTTCCTTCATATCATATTATATTGTATATGTAAGATATTTTTTAAATTTTAGTTTATATATAGATTTTAAATTCTTCAAAATGTAAGACTAGCAATTGACTCATGGGTAGAAAGTTGATTATTCACCTTAAATTTTGAGTTCAAAGCTAAGTACTACTCCCTCTATTTCATATGGATAGATTTGTGAGGGTATGCACCCCATATTAAAAAAGTATTCAAGAACATAATTTCAACTGAAATTTTCAGATTATACTTTGTGGAATCATGAATATAACTTTGTACATAGTATAATTATCACTTAAAATATATAAAACTTCAATAAATACAAACAACAATAACAACATATCTAGTGGAATCCCACAAGTAGGCTCTGGAAAGGGTAGAATGTACGCAGATTTTACCACTACCTCATAGAAGTAGAGAGGCTGTTTCTTGGGAACCCTCAAAAACTCATAAGCAGAATAAACTAGATATGACAAAAAGTAAAAAAAGGGAACAACAAAAAACGACTAAATAACCAAAAGCACATGGCAATACTATTTTGAATAATGAAAAACGTCTCAAAAACTAACTTAATATGAAATAGAGAGAGTACATTTTTACATTTAAAATTTCTTTAGCCATGAAAATTCCTTAGGTAGACTCTGTATTTATCTTTATAGGATGAAACATCATTTTATTTTTATTTTTAATAAAAGGAGTTTAGGCTATAAAAATGGACATGGGGCATTCCGAGAATCGAACTCGAGACCTCTCGCACCCAAAGCGAGAATCATACCACTAGACCAAATGCCCTCAGGTGTTCTGTATCTCAAATATACTCTATATGATTATCGGCATTCATATTAATTGTACAAATACATAAGGGAGAATACACAAACATGACCCTGAACTTGGCATAATTTTTTAAGTTGGAACTCAAACTTTGATAATGCACAAATATGACTCTCAACTTGGCAATTTTTGAACAAGTAGGCACTTGGTGCTGATGTGGCACAGTGAGTGTATAACACTCGTGGGTGGGCGCGTGAACAGTCATTTTTTACTGTTCCAACCGAAAAATGGGTAATTTGATCCTTTTGCCCCTACCAAACACACACACACACATATATATATTATTTATTTTTAAATTAACATACACTTTCTTCTCTTTTTTTTATTAAAAATACACAAATATTTGTCTTTCCATTTTTTTACACATTTTTTGTACTTATTAAAAATACATAAATATTATTTATGAATTCAAATATTTTTTTTCTCCATTGTTTTTACACATATTTTGCTTTTTTCTGATAAATAATAAATTCAAATATTTTTTAAATTTTTTTTTTTAAAATTTGATAATTTTTTGTAAAATTAGAGTTTTGAATATTTTTTGTTTTTTTGTAAAGGGGTTGGGGTGGGCGGAGTGGGGGTACGGGGATGAGGGTCCGAGTTGGAGTAAAAAAAATTAAATTTACAAAATTTAAATCTTTTTTAAAATAATTTTTAAAATTTTAATTTTTTTTTTGTAATTTATGCAAAAAAAATAAATTTTTAATTTTTTTTTTGTATTTTTTTAATTTATGTAAAAAATTTAAAATGTTTTAAAAAAATTTGTAATTTTTTGTAATTTATGTAAAAAAATTTAAAGTTTAAATTTTTTTTGTAATTTTTTTAATTTATGTAAATAATTTAAAATGTCTCAATTTTTTTTGTAATTTATGTAAAAATATTTTTTAATTTTTGTAAAAGTTATTTTATTTTTTTCATTCTTTTTATAAATGCCACGTGTAAAATAAATGGTATGACGTGTACAGGAATTGCTTACGTGGACAAACGTGGCATGACATAATTGGCTGAAAAAACACGTCAGCGCGACTGTACCTCACGCGCCATGTCAGCGATCGGTCTGTGCCTACTTGTTCAGGAATTGCCAAGTTGAGGGTCATATTTGTGCACTATAAAAATTTAAATTCCAACTTAAAAAGTTATGCCAAGTTCAGACTCATATTTATATATTCTCCCAATATATAATAATATTAATATACTCAATTAAATTTCATAAATAGCATCTGAGACTGTAGGAGAATAAAACTTTTGGAAGATAAAAGCTACAAAAAAATATTCTTTCATAATATGGATTAGAACAACACTGGCACTGTTGCACATAATACGATGCACAATATCTAAAGCCTACATATTTTTTTTTTCAAAAAAAGTTACCTTCTATTCAATGAGTTAGTTGCTTTTGAAAATGTGAAAAACAGTCACGACCGTGGTGATAAAAGGTAAAAATTTCTTTATCATTAATTAAATATTTTGCAACTGAAGTTTACTTCGATAGAAACACAAAATTCCATCGGAATAAATTGTCTACATCGTAAATTTAAATTAATTATATCAATTATTTTAATCAGCCAACAAATTTGGCTTATAATAGTGTGAGGACTGGAATTCTGTATGAAATTTCATGTGCTTTTGCTTCACATATAAGAAATGAAAAAGTGTGTCGATAAGTATTCCAATTATGTTTTTATTAGTGCATATCTTCACCTTTTCAATCCCCTCTTTCCACCTACTCTCAATTGAAACAATAAATAGAATTCGTTTCCAACTATTTTTTTTCTTTAACCATGATAGAAAAAATCAATTATTCAACTTTGTATTGTCTTTGTTCGGAAACGCTCCATCATAATTAGGAAAAGTTTCGTTCCTCCTTCTTTTACTTAGACTAACTGGAGATGATAAATAAACGCTCCCTCAAGGGTTCAAAAAAGCTTGACGAGATGATCACTTTCTTTCCCTTTTTTGGGGGACAATTAGTCACTTTATAACGCTCACATAGTAATAATCTTTATTGTTGGAATAATTTGCAATCTATGTACCAAACGTTTATCCTTTGAATCTAAATTTGAAAGGAGCTAAATACTGATAATTTGTCCGTTTTATTTTATTTGATATGTATTAATAGTGCTGGAGCTAAGTGTGGGTTCAAGAGTTCAAGTGAACCGAATAGTTTTTTCGTAGATCTCACATTTATACCCGAAAAAATATGCTTGAATGGGAGTATTAGAGTAACTGCTAAAGTCGTGGTCACGCAATCAGGAAGTAATGGGTTCAAGCCTTAGAGTTAGTTTTGAACAAATCTGCAAGATAAAGTTACGTATAATAGACCTTTGTGGTCAATTCCTCCACGAATCCTATGTATAGTAGATAATATAGTGCACCAGAACTACCCTTTTAGTTTAAAATTCTAAAACTCCTAACCCTAACTCCGATTGTATATTTGAAGTTCTAGAATATAATTAATAAAATTAATTTTTAAAATTATTATATTTTTAATAAAAATATTTCTAATCAACAAGGTTAATTAATAACTCCATTTGGTCCCTTTTATATATCACATTTTGTGATGTCATTTGCATTAAGGAGAAAAAGTGATTTTACTATTTCGCCCTTATTTAATATGTATTAATTAGTTTTTAATTCTTTTAATTGATCAAATATATTTTTTAAAATTTATTAACTAAAAGAATAAAATAGCAAGAATAATATTATTTATATATTAATTTTATGAAATGATATATATTAAAAATTATATATTTATAATATAGATAAGATAGAAAAGAGATGGAAGAACAAAGTAATATTAAAGAAAAGAGGTACTATAATACCTCGAAAAGAGGAAAAAAACAAAAGAAGAAGGCAGAGCGGTGAGGTGGCTAAGGAAAAGGTATAGTAAGAGTACTGTAGGGTGGTACGTTATGGTACAATAAGAGGTGCATGCAGCGGAGAATCGTAGGTTTTTTAATGGACTGCGGACCCCACCACCAAACTAAAAGAGAATAAAATTTTAAAAAAATTATTTATGGGAACTCGTGAAAGAAGTGGGATATAGCTGGCAAAGATTATAATATTGGACGCGTCAGTTTTTTCATTTTTCAAAAAATTATATAAATTTAAATAAAAATAGTTGCAGTTAGGCCCGTTAAAGACATTGTACACGTCACTATAAAAACTGACAATTTGACTTGTCTACAAACAAGTGGGTCCTACCTAACAAACCTGCTTACGTGGCTAGATATGCAAGTCATGAACATGTCGGCCGTTTGGTAAGCAAGGAGCGGTGTCTACGTGGCAGTTGTTGGGTCCCACGTTGTTACAACTTTCGGACCACGAGGGAATTCGGCGCCATTTCTTATGGCTTTGGGTTTTGGTACCAATAATTCATGTGAGAGAAAGAAAAAAAGGGAGATTAGCCATCGGAGAAGGAAATATTAATAATATTACAAATAATGATGATTAATTATTTTTGCTTTTCATTAGTTATAAGGTTAGACGCTAATAATTTTTTGTTAGGTCACTGATTCTAATGCAACTACTTTTCTCTTTGGATTCATCTTATATTTTTCTCCACCTCCCCTTCTAATTTGCATATGAAGAGTTAATTAGATATAATCACATATAGTAAAATGAAATTGGATAGATAATGCATATACAACAATAATAATATACCTAGTGAGGTTTGAGGAGGGTTAAATATACATAGACCTTATCATATTTTATACAGATAGAAAGACTGTTTTCGAAAGACCCTGATCGCAAAAGTATCATTCCCAGAGGTAATGAAAAGCAAATGAGGAGAGATAATGCATAAAGTCTTATGATAATGTTTGCCTTGTTCATGATATATAATCTTGAATTACTTTCATCTAATGGAGCCTTATATTTTTTTAAATTTCAAAGAAAAAAGAGAATGCATTCAAATTTGTTGAATCGAGTCTTGATTATACAATTGCTTGTTCTTACCTCATGGCAGTGGGTGGATGATAATTTGATTTTTTATGTGCTTTAGGACTATTTTTACCGCTTTAGTTAGTTTAGAAATTGATTTAGACATGATGTTTATTTTTTTATACTGATATTAGAGTCAAGTTTGTCTAAAGATGATATTTCATAATATTTTGGATCTAGACATGCCTGAGTGTTTTAGTGGTTTCACATCGGTTGATAGGATGTATTGTCCTTAGCAGTACTCATTTTTTGAGTTAAATTTTGATATTGAGTTAGATTAATGATCTAATTCTTTTTATCATTATAAGTAGACGGCAATATTCATGTAGCAGAGGGAATTTAAAGAAAATAAGAGAAATCAAGACAATTATATAATTGATCATAGTGGAGTCATATCATTGAATTATGCTTTTTTAAACTAGTCGAAACAAGTTTATGAATTAAATACTGTACCTTTTTTCCTGCTAAAATCAGAGTCACATAAATTATTTTAAGTCTAAAGATAATAGAATTATTTTCTTGATCTTATTTTACTTGACCCCTATATTATACTACCATTAATTAGCATCGAATAGTGAGTTTTTTCCCTCATACTGTTATTAGTAGTCATAGTCAAATTTAGAGTTTTAAAATATCACGATTTTAATTAAAATTTAATAAAGATCAAATAATATAAAATACGTATAATAATTTGTGACAATGTGAATACGACTGGTCATGAAGGCTATAATAAAAATAAAAAGGTCTATATAGACCAATAAGTAAATTTTAGGCATATGAATGATGTGGTATAGCTAAGGATTGAGATCTAATGATATCTACAAGTGCGAAATATGATTATTTTGAACATATGCTCAAGAAGCAATTGGCTATCGAAATTATAATTGATTCCCCTTGTGGTCCATATATAATGTAGTACATTATATTGATCACATTGGAGGAGTATTAAATAAGAATTCTGTCCCAGGTATTATTATATCCAATGAGTGTACTTTAGGGGAAGAAAAGTATCTTCCCATTATCTTTTGCTTTATTTATCAACTTTGCTACTATATGTCCTAGTTGACATTAATTAAGAGAATCTTCTTGTTTCAAATTCTTGTTATACGTTACTCAACAACATTTTTATTGGTTTGTCTCAGCAAAAGATCTTTCGAAATCAACCTTATTTTCTATCATCACATGGTAAAAGTAAAATCCACATATATTACTATGTTAAATAATTTAATTGTGAGGACAAAGGACACTAAGCAGAATTAAAACGTTTGTAATTTTAAGCAAATTTTTGAGCTACTGAGAATGTTAGGTTGTTTACTTTACTTTTGGGGTGAAAATAAAAAGGTGGAGTAACTTTTCTTTTTGAGGATTTTCAAACACAATTTTTAAAATATTCCAAATACACAAAACCTAGTTTTCCTTAAAAGAATGACATAAAATTGGAATACAAAGGTTGAAAGTCACAAACTTCATTAGCAATCTAATTAACTTAAGATTTGAGACGTATCGCCGTTAATATCATTTTAATGATCAACCTAGGGTGTTACTCATTAGCTGCAACGACAAATTTAGAATACAAAGTTTAACATTGATATGACATTAAAAAATGAACCTTGGATTCAATCCATTCAGCATTGGTGAATATAAAATTAAAAGTTAATAAGATTCAATAGTGTATAGCAATCTTGAACTAATATATAATAATAACAAGGTTCATAATAAACATCATATAATTTAGTGAATGTTTTAATATAAATATAAAATTTGAAAAAAAATTACTGGAACCAAATAAACCATAGGTTGAAGAGTACTAAATCTACCCAATCCTATTAAGACGATAAGTCCCACGTCCCAATTATATCAATTTGGGACACAACACTATAAACTATACATAATTATTTATTATATTACATAGAAAGTGGACTACTATTATTTATTTAATAAATAAATGAGCTTTATTTTATTTTGGTTTGACTTTTAGGTTGAAAGAGATGCAACTGTATTGACTTTTCTTGTGGTAGTAGAGTATTTGGCAGGTTAAAAGCAAAAACGCCTAACTTGCTTGAGTGTTACAGTTAGGAAGCAGTGGATTGAAACCTGACTTCAATGTTTTTTTTTATAAAATTAAAGTTGTAATGCAGTGTACGTAGCATCTAAACACTTTGGTCGCACAAAAGTTATACATTCCTTCAAGCAAACCATGACTAATTCCATCAATGTTTATCATACAAAAAGGGATAAACATAGGGACGGATTTATTAACTTAAACAATTGTAACGGCTCAGTCCACTAGTGATATTGTTCATTCAGAACTGAGGTTTGCACAAGGCTTTATTATATATCTAGCATCTCTTATATATTTTGTCGTTGTAAAACTTCTCAAGTTGAGATTATTTCAATTATGGTGCACGTGAATCAACGATTTCTTCGCAATGTTAGATATTTTTTAATGAAGACATCGTCGAATATCTTAACTCTTTTAAAATAGTGACGATAGTATGTACTTCTTTAACTAGATTAACAAAGGAAAATATTTATTATCGTCAAACTTATTCCTAACTCACATTTATGCTTAGTGTTTTTTTAAGAAATTTAATTTCCTCATGATTATGCAATATTTCAAATTAGTCCCTTTTAAGATAGAATAAAATAGTTAATTAGCATGTATTTAGAACAGCAATTTTATCGTTTGGAAATAATGCAAAAGAAGAGGTTTTCATAGAGGAACAAGGATTCATATAAATTCGAAGTGAAACGTTCGAATTGATAGCTAACTGTTGGTGTCCACTCAAAACTTCGCAGTGCCCTTATTAAAAAGACAATAATTGTTGTTACAAAGATTTGACACAAGAAAATATCAAAAAGAAATATTACTACCTTAAATCAATTAGATTTGAAGTCGAAGTCGAAGCTGAGGAAGCATGCAATTAAGACGCAAGGACAAGCCATTTTTCCAAGTCTTAAGTTAGAGCAAAAGAACTCTAAGATATTTTTGAATTTGGCACACATTATTAGTTTCATTTATGAATTATTTATAGTCTTAAAAACTATTCTACACATGACTGATTGAACGTAAATATTCCCTCGATCTGTCTCGATCAGCCACATAATATAGCAAGTGGCCTCAAACTCTTGTATGAACATAGAAATCTTAATAAAAATCGAGATAAGTGTTGAAAATACTTGAAATTTGGTGAGAATTTACAAGTGTATTTCACTTGTGTTACAAGATTGAAATGTATTTAAGTTTAATTAGTTAAATTAAATATTTTTAAGTCTATCAATACTTCAAAGACAAAACTAATAACTCGCATTAAATTTAGAAAAGTTTTGAATATTTTATCTAACATTTTTTTTTTAATTTATGTCAAACAAGTTTGGTCCATACTTTCTTTACTCGTGGAACCAAAGGCTCGAGATCAAATTTCATCTACTCAAGATGTTCAATAGATGTCCACAACGTCAAAATATCAATGACACTTGGAATTTGGCATTGACTAAACATGAGGTAGCAAAAGCAGGAGGATAAAATAGATCTTTTCACAATATAAAGGATAAATTTGACATTTAACAAATTAAAAATTACTCTCTCTGTTCCATTTTACATTACATCCTTTTTTTTTGTCCGTCTAAAAAAGAATATCACCTTACTCTAGGAAACAATTTACCTTTAAAATTTCTTTTTTATCCTTAATGAAATGATTCTCAACCACAAATATATCTAACAATGATTTTATACCACAAGTTTTAAAAGTCTTCTCTTTTCTTTTTAAACATCGTGCCAAGTCAAAGAGTGTCATATAAAATGAGATGAGGGAATATAAAATAAATAAAGATGCAATTAGTTTAATTTAAAAAATATAAGAAATTGAAAAAGAGAATGGAGGAAAATGTGCACACGTAGGGGCTTTGGCTTTTAGACACGTGACGAGGGGACGGTGCGTAGTACGGCCAAAGGACAGATGAAGTAGGTGTGGAAATCACATGTGAAACTCTAATTTTTTTTAATAAAATAAATAAATATACTCTATAAATATTTTATTCATTTTCTCTTTGTTTAATTTTTTTTTAAAAAATTATTATTGATTAAAAGATAAACTCATATAAATTTAGACTAATAAATAGAAACTTATAATCTTTAATATACATTGATGGAGCGAAAAATGTTATACATTTTATCCTCTAATTAACTGCGTTACAATATTTGGAATAAGCCTAAAAATATTAGAGGTTCATGGCTTATTAGTCAAGGATGTTGTTGAACTAATTCTTCAGTTCCAGGAAACGAAATAAATACTTAACAAAATTTATTGAGATATATACTATTAATCACAGAATATTATATACTATTTTGTTATGAGTTTAGATATGATATTTATTATAAAAAATTATTTTTTTAATTTTAATAAAAATTTTAATTGTTTATATATTTATTTATTTATGTGACCATTTACATATATAAATATAATAGATAATTTAGTGTATAGAGATTTAGTCTTATAAGTATAAAGTATTTTTTTTTCACAATCTAAGATGAATATTGAACATGCTATTTGTATGATTATAGCACAAAATAATATATAATTTACCTTGATTGTGAAAGCTGTGTAGTTCCAACTTTTTGTGTTAGTGTATATTGTATATATTGAACATGACTGAATAGAGATAGTTGTTTCAAACTGACTGAGAAAAACGTATTCTTTAAATTATATAAATGTATTTATATTTTCAATCCTAATTATCGTTGTGATATTAAAAGGTGAGATGCTACGATAGGTCAATATGCTGAGTAGATTGGATGTTAATAATAGACATTGGTGAAAAGTTAATTAGTTGATGAAATTCATGTCTTAATATAGAGATAAATGATATGCTTTTTTGAGAAGCATATAAGTTTTATTGCGTCAAACCTTGCAAGTGGATTCATGAATCCAAAACGTCAAATAAGTTAAACAGTGATCTAAAAAAATTAATCTTTAAATTAAATTCGTCAGTAATTTAATTTATTGATTAGTATGTATAACCTTGACATGAAGAATTACGTCAGTGTTTAATCAGGAATTTCATAATATAAATGGAGGAGTACAATTATGAATTTTCAATCCAGATTTGGACTAGGAAAAGGTCCCTATAAATAGGGGTTCTGCTAAATTCGAAAAAAGAAGGGATAAGAATAAAAATTTCTGTACAATGCTTGTGAATTCACTTTAAGGTATATGTTTATACTTTAAATCAAATTAACTTTCATAAAGTCTATATAATAAAGTATGATTATATGTATTGTAACATAAATGTATAGTACATAGTACGATTTCAACAAACTCAAGATCAAGTCAAACAAGTTAATATAGCACTTTCAAAGAAAAAGAAGAAGAAAAAGATATATAACTTCCACCAAAGAAAGTTGAATATTATTAAGAGAGGGACTAGTATAGCACTATCAAATATTAAAGACAGAACTTCTAACAGTCGACAACAGAGGGATTTAAGCATTTATATTCCATCACAACAATTATGAGGAAATAAGTTAGTTGATGGTATTTGAAAAAGTCTGGTAAACATTAATATCAAGGAAAATATACTTACATGATTATACCAAACAAGTTTATATGGTTGATAATTCACACTTATTGTGTTTTCGTGATATCAAATAATAATAAAAATTATGAAATAAAAAGTGAAAATTTATTTTATTTCTATACACGAATATTCTATAAAACAAATTGAACTCATTGCAAAGGTCATAGACCCGTAGTTAAAGGAATATTATAAAAATAAAAGGGATAAAAAGGGCCAAAAATATTTTAGAACCTTTTAAAATAGATCAATTTCTATTATTTGTTACATCGTTGGTTAATCCAGGGCCTGCGCATCGCATTAGCAAAGAATTTAGTGCCACTGGAATCAACATTGACGGTAAAGATATCGTCGGCCTTATTAAAGACGATCACCCTTCCTACACTAACATGATCTTTGATTGCAGGGAGCTTCACAGACAGGTGGGAAACCCTCCCATTCGGCATAGCTACAGGAAGACGAACATGGTGGCAGATAAGCTAGCTAAAGAGGGAGCAAGACTTACGAAAGAAAATTCCTTTTTTTGCATGGAAGTTTCATCGGTGTGCATATCACGTCTTTTGGAATTAGACAGAGGAGAAACTTCTTTGGTTAGGCTTTAGTGGGCAGAATGTATATGTAATAGTATTACGAACTCTCCCGTCCCCCATCAGGTTCAAACCTGTCATTCCCTTGTAATGATGCATATTAATTATTAATATAATTATCCTTGTTTACAGAAAAAAAGTGTTTTTCTTGTTACCTTTTTTGTTTTTTTTTCTTCATAAAAGTGGTTTTTGAGTTTCAACTAGTCAAATAAGTTAAAATTATTCTTTAACTAGCAGAATATCTCAAAAAGACTAATCCTATAAATGCTGGTACACATCGTTTTATAATGTATTGTATTATAATGTACTATATTATATTGTTTCAATGAATATAATATTTGGATAGACTGTATTGTTGTTCGTTGTTACATAATGTCATATATCCAAAATTTAAATGATAAACCTATAAAAAGTTTTAGGATATGTGTAGATAACATAAAAAAAAAAGGATAAAGGATAAGTTATAAAATAAAATTATTAAATAGCAAATAAAGTAAAAAATGAGAAGAAAATCTTAAAGTAATGACGCAATCACATCAAATTGGTGATTTTTGTCGTTATCTAATAATAAATTTAAACGATACAATACATTGGAGTTAAAGTAACAATCAAAATTAATATTATATTTAAATTAACAAAACAATATAATACAATACACGGATAACAATCAAACAAGGGGTTAAGATGGAAGATATTTAAATAGAGAAGCTTTACCATCTATTTGAGAACAGTCAAATAACATATTTTCTACCTAACAAAACTATACATTCAAGATTTTATATGAGTCATATATCATTAAGATCAAAACTAAATTTTGATTCATAATTTAGAGACCAAATTATTAATTAGAATAATGAGTAGATTGCATAATGAAACACTTGTTAGACATGTATTAGGTAAAGGTACATTAGGCAACGACAACGTGGCCCATATTCATTGCATGAAGATGCCTTCATTATAATTTGTGGTTCTCATTACACACATTTTAAACACATTGCTAGTTGTCCTAACCAATTAATTAAACAAAATTCTTTTATATAACTAACAAAAAATAATATGAGTAACTAGTACATATGACGAATCCTGATATTTTTGTGACTTTTATTTAATCACAAGGTAGAAAATGCAAGAGACGAAAAGTTAAAAAAAATCTCATTTTAACAATTGTTATAGCTTCTTTCTTTAATTCTTATTTTTTTTGATAACTAAGGTATATTAAATAAAACCACTTCTTTAATATATTTTTGTAATTATAAATAATTGTCAACATAGGTCTTGCATTTATAAAATGACAGTAATTCTGAGAGAATTATTAAGTTAAAACAATGTATTAAATGGAACGAAGAAAATATTTAATATGTCTCAAAATATGTGTCATTTATATTTTCGTAAGTTAATTTGATTAATCTTTTATTTTTTAGCCTAATTCGGCAAGATAATGCTTATATCACCTAAGACTGGTTTGGTGATGTGATTCATATGAAAGGGATCTTGGGCCTTTGTTTTTCTAGTGAGCCCACTTTTGCCTAAATGACCTGCCAAATGTGTTACTGAACCCACTATTCTAAATGTTTGAGCGTCTCATGATTTGGAAGGGATCTTAGGCCTTTGTTCTTCTAGTGAGCCCATTTTTGCCTAAATGTTTCGCCAAATGTGTTAGTGAACTCTTTGTTCCAAATGTTTGAGCCTCTCATACACTCATTCTTAATGAATCCACTGTTCCAAATGTTTGAGTGTCTCATGATTTGGAAGGGATCTTAGGCCTTTGTTCTTCTAGTGAGCCCATTTTTTCCTAAATGTTCTGCCAAATGTGTTAGTGAACTCTTTGTTCCAAATTTTTAAGCCTCTCATACACTCATTGTTTCTTGAAACCTAGCTAGCTCAGCCTTGGTTTATGAAATACCTTGATATTGGCCCTGGTCTATCCTTGAACATGTTAACCTTGATTGAGGCTGAATGCCTAAGTTGAGGGTGGCTACAAATGGTGGCCCTGTTTTAGGGAATAATATTGTGTACTTCACCTCAATTTTGGTGAAGTAATGAAAATAAGGAATTAGTTGGGAAAGAAATAAAGAAACGAAAATCATAAGTCGGGTGAGGAAAAAGAAATGAAAAGTGCCTTGAACTGAGAAAAATTAGCAAAAATGAGTTTAGAACTACAGTACAAGTTGAAAACAAAAAAACAAGGCACTCGTAGAAAGCTTGAAACAGGATAATAACGGTGGATTTAGTGAAAATGGTTGGGTTATGAAGATAAAAGTGTTGGTAAACATGGTTCAAGGATAGCTTTTAGTCACTACTTGCCTAAAATGTCATACCAAAGCCCCATGAGCGTATTTTACAAGCCGTTAAGTCCTAAAGTGATCCAAATCCACTTTGTCACCAATCCAGAAACTGAGTATAGAGGCAAGCCTATGGTGTTAGTCATTTTGCATGAATTTCATTTGTGAGGGTGAGAATGCTTCCACAGTCCTTGAATTCTAAATGCATTTTGAGTGAGTAAGAGAGACTTCTTTTCTGTAAGAGCATTTGCATTACTTGATTAGCATATGACTATACAAGTGATTATGTATGGTTGATTCTCCTTAGCTTATCATAGTTGGGTTGCTAGATATATCTTTGTGTTTTTGTTTAGCTTAGTAGCTTTGCAATCTTTTTTTGAAAATGAAAGTTGGGTACTTGAAGTAGAATAGATGATGTTTATGCCATTAGTATAACTGCTATGTGTCTTATTGTCTACTTAGATTGAGTCGTCACTTGAGCACGCGCAACAGTTCTAAGTTGAGGGTGTTGATGTGCTGTCAAAATACAACACATTTGATGCATAAAACAAGGAATTTTGTTAGTTTTTAAAGAGACTTTTTATGGTTTTTATGTATTTTTGTGTTGTTATTGCAGAAAAGATAGGTTGGCATGATTTTAGAAAAAATTGCAAATTTTGCTGAAGTGCAGAACATACGAACTCACCTACGATTCGTAGGGTGATCTCATAGCAAGAAATATAGAGCAAAAATCTAAAATCTGCTAAGTGGAGGTTGATGATGTTCATGTTCCAATAAGAAAGCAGTCATTGTAAGCAATTAATCTAACCGAATGTTAGGGTCGAATCCATAGGGTATATAGGGTTTGACCACAAGAATTCACTATCAATCATTTCGAGCATCGATAACTAAAATCTCTAAATGGGGGGGAGGGGGCGGAGGTTTGTGATTCAAGTATAAAATAAAATAAACACTATACTATGATGCGAAAAGACAGTCAATTTTAGGGACAACATGGGAATTGTGTTCTCCATGGTTCTTTGACTCGATTACCCTAGGTAACATAACTACAATTGGAGACTCATATGTAGGATGGTAACTTAGGTTCTTCTAGCCCTCTTGTGAAGGTGAAGGTTGAATTTCTCAATTGAAGGCACTTTTCTTTTCTTTTTCTTCACTCGACTGATGATTTTTTTTATTTTTTTTCTTTATTTCCCAACTAACCACCTCATTGTCATTACTTTACCACAATAAGGGCCACCCTCAACTTAGGCTTTTAGCCTGAGGTGAAGTACACAATATCTATTCCTTAAACCAAGGGCACAACTTGCAGCCACCCTCAACTGAGGCTTTTAGCCTCAATTAAGGTTCACATGTCCAAGGATAGACCAGGGCCAACATCAAGGTATTTCATCAAACAAGGTTAAGCTAGGAAGGTGTCAAGAAAGAATGAGTACATGAGAATCTTAAAATTTTGCAACAAGGGATTCACTCACTCATTTGGTGGGTCATTTACGCTAAAAGTGGGTTTACTTAAAGAACAAAGGCCTAAGATCCTTTCCATATCAACCATGTCACCAACCAGTCTTAGAGTACTAAGGCAAGTTCTATGTCCATACGAGATGCATGAATGCAGCAAAATAAGCTCATAAAACACATGGCATTGCACCCGCAATCAAGTATAGACTTATAGGTCATGCTTGAAGCCTCAACTTACGTTTATATTATCTAAACAAACATCACTAGATCATCAAAATGCATGAGTGCATCACTAATCACAATCTCAAAAATTTTGAGGGTACCAAAATATTCAAATCATCTAAAAAAACATTTAAAGACTGTGTATGCCAACAGATAACACTACTATGAATTGACACATTATCTACACTACCTAAATATGTCGGTTCAACAGAAAAGTAAACATCCACAAGGAAAACGAATCACGACAAGAAAACCTTGGGATAAAAAATAGGGGAAGTTATGGACTCGAGGCTACTCAGACTTCACTTTAATCCAATAACTTGCCGCACCCCACCAAAATAGGATACTTTCTCCTCAAAGTAAAGACAAGAATGAAAACAAAACATGTTAACATAGAAATACATATACACATACATTAAAACAAAAATCTAATATCCACAATATAAGTAAAAATGACATCCAACATAAAAATATTTAAACACATCCAAAAACCAACATAATAAAAACATTGTCTAACAATAGAACAAAGTATCCATAATGATAAATTAAGAACTGGGGTCAAAAGAAGTCAAACATCATGGTGCATCAAGCACCAGCTCCGGCTGAACTATGAGGTCCTGGGGCACTACCTCCTCCTCAGCAATCTATGTCGCAGTCGTACGTCAACTACCTTCTCTGTGTGAATGTTGTTGCTCCCTATCTCGTTGTATGGCTGCCAAAAGGATCGACTCCTGCACAACCTCCTGTGGTATCGGCTCCTTCATCGGGGCTACTAGGTCATCAGATCGAGCCCTCTTCTGGCTCATCTTTGGATTATCTGTCTCGAGGGGCCTCTTCCCATAAGCATGCAGGCACTCAGCGAGCCAATCAAACACCTCGCCACCCAATTGTACCACCTATGGGACTGCAATAGGGGCTGCTAACATCTGTAATAGGCTAGCCTTGAACTTGGCCAACTCCTCAGTCACCGTGCTCGTGTCAGTAGGCCTAGCGCCCTCAAGTTTCCGTTGGACTCTTGCCTCAAATTCATTGACTTGGCTGTCCACTGCTCTTACTCATATACCAATGCATAGGTAAACGCCTTCATCCTCTTTTTAGAGTCCTGTATAGTCTAATCAACCCATGGCTAGACCCCTGCTGATAAAGCCTGAAGCCTGGACTCTACCGTAGCCATCCTGCATAATAGTACTTGAAAAGTAATAGCAGAAAGAATAGAATCAACCTGTATACTGGATGATATTGGTGCTAGAGTGCTGGAAGATAGCCTGGACTCAATCACAATGGATGTTGAAGCTTCTGCAGCAGTTGGAGTAGTGTCTGTAACAACAGGAGTCAAACGCTGAATCGGAGGCTTTACCGAGAGGGTTTTGGAATAGGGGTGGAATAACTCTTTGTAGGGATACTGGGTTCTCATCATCCTTCATTAGAATAGGGTCCATCATATGTACAGCCTCTACATGAGGGTCCAAGTGGAGAGAGACCCGCACACCAGCTTCCTTGCATAATCTATGTATTAGGATGGGGAACCACAATGCCTATTGGGTGTGGACTGCTACCTCGTAAATCTAGCCTACCATAACATGGGCCCAATCTATGTCATACCCTGCCAAGATGCTAGCCAACAACACAATCCTCTCTGACGTGATCATATTATCCGTGAACGTTGGTCTGATGCGCCACCGGATGATGGACCACCAAAACTTCACCCTGAACGAGAGGTGGGACTTTAAAATATGTTTAGTGTTATTTGTAACCCATATCAGCTCAACACCTTCTTCGCATATTTGACTCACTATCCACCTAAGAAGCTCCGTTGTCAGCCGAGCATCTTTTTGATTAATTATCTTCTTCATTTCTGCTATCTTATCATCATACTCTGCTGTTGATTGCGGCACTTTATAATTCAGCCCAAACTGTACCCTTCGAATGGTTTCTTCTAAGATATCGACAATCTCACCTCTGATCAGTACTTCACTCAATCATGGCTGTTCAATGAGCTTTTTGTGCCTTAGAGGATTGCTACGTAAAGTAGCACAGTAGGAGGCATAGAATTCTTGGACCAGGTAGGAGGCGTACTTTTCCAACACTTGTGATAGCCATCCTAGTCCATAGCGCTCAATTTCAGCCTCTAGTCCCGGTGCACCGCTTAACTCCAAGTCTTTTAACCTTGCCTCCTCATGAAATCTCCTCACTGGCCTTCCTTGAATTTTTTGTTCCAGTCCCTTTTCATAAGTTCGTCTCATGCCTGGGACATATATCTTATGCTTTGGGGGTCTGTGGAGGTGACGGTGTAAGTTGAATTGGTGGGTTGTTATGGAACAGTCTCCACTGGATAAATTTGAGGTACCTTGAGAGGACCCGACTCAGAAAGTGAGGCATCATTATTTGATCATTCATCATCACCCTCCTCTTCAAACTGGGAGGGACTATCCACTTCCATCGGGAACTTTGTTTTTTGTGATCTCATCACGGGCACATTAGCTTCAGGATCTGGTTGCACATTTATCTCTTAAGTAAATTGTTCATCATCTGATGATGTCTAATCTCTTAATCGGTGTCTTAGAGTCGAGGAATCACCCCTTCAACCTCTTGATATGATATCTGAAGAGTCAACACACACCAATACATAAGTCCCATGATGTTTTTGTTCCACAAATGACTAACACATAAAACAATCAAATAATAAACAATAAAATACCAAAGTGAAAAACATTTGAACTAGATGCAGGGTTGGAGTTACGAGTGAAGGTATGACTCATAGAGTGCTCTACAAACCATAATGTAGACTCGTAGTACTAGGTTCTTTGAGAAAAAAGGGCTTCTGGAATCAGCTACGAGACAGAGGTACAACTCGTAGGTTAACCTACGAGTCGTAGTCTAGGATCGTACCTCATTCTTGAAACATTTTAATATCATATCTGGATCACAAGACCACCACTACGAGTTGTAACAAGTGATTTAAATCGTAGGTGAGCCTCGCATAAAATGTCAAGGCACCATAGAGGACTGTTGCCATCTACAAAGGGCCACTATGACTCGTAGGGTGACTTACAAGTTGTAGTGGGTGCTCGTAGCAGAAAACAAAGAGCACACTAGGTGCCTCTAACCTTTCCAAAATGAGTAAGAATTAACTAGGAAGCATCAGAAATGACAAACACACGAATAAACCAGTAATAAGCCTAATCACTATACTTTACTAATCATCCCAAAATGAAACACAAATTCTCTATATCGTTCTAGACAACTCCAATATCGAACATATGGAAGCACATAAAAGGGTACTCAATATTAAGCATGAGTCCTCCCTCAAGATACAACGATATCATCCCTCTACTTACATAGTTCAACCCCAAATGGTCTTCACAAAATAATCACCTATAAAATACATAATACGCGCACATGACCATAACGTCAGACTTTAAAGTTACCCAGCAAGGATAAAATTTGTAAATTAACTCATTGCAGGGACTTAGATAAGCATAAATCACATTCTTATTATAAAGCATTCATTCAAACACCTACAAAACAAGATTATTTTAGAGATATACCAAACTAAACCATGAAAGCTTACCAGATGAATGGATTAATGTGAGATGAGAAGAAGAAAAAGAACCTGAATCCCTGGTGAAAATTGCACTTGCTGGGGGATGTTAGTAGAGGAATGACTTGGGGAGTGAATGGTACAGTGAAAAGAGATGTTAGTAAAAAGAACCGTCTCATGAAGTGACATAATGAGCCAAAAGAATTTAGTCTTTTAATATTCCAAGCTGGGTCACCTTTTAAAATTCTGGAGATCAGACCTACGAGACACCGACTATGAGTCATAAGAAGTCATACCACTCGTAAATCCTAGTGTCGTAACGGACCAAACTCCTAAGAAAATCTTAATTCTAATATCTGATGTTGGTACACACACTACGAGCCAAACATACTATTCGTAGGGGCTCCTACGAGTCGTAAGTGGGGTTCATAATTTCTGATGATGTTCACGCTCCAATAAAAAAGTGGTTGTTGTCATCAATTAACCTCACCTAAGGTTAGGGTCAAATCCATAAGGAATACAGGATTTAACAACAAGAATTCATTATCAATAATTTCAAGTATCGATAACTGAAATATCTAAAAGGGGGGCTGGGGTTTGTGATTCAAGAAGAAAATAAAATAAACACGATGCATAAAAAACACTCAATTTTAGGGACTACTTGGGAATTGTGTTCCCCATGGTTCTTTGACTCAATTTCCCTAGGTAACATAATTACAAATTGGAGATTCGCATGCAAGATGATAACATAGGTTCTTCCATCCCTTTTGTGAAAGTGAAGGTCAAATTTCACCATGCCGCTTGGTCGGCTACCATGGTGTGCCAAATTTTGATACTCACTATTTCCCTCTACTTGGAATGACTACGAGTCATAGTGATGACTACGACTTGTAGGTCTGCTAGTAAAAGCTACTTCAAGCATAAACCTCTCTACTCCTCCTTTTTCTGGCTCGTTCCTGCAGCTAATTACTCCAGATACTCTTAAATGCAAGACAATACAACTAATTCAAAGTCTTAACACTCACAACAAAGCATTAACCTACCACCCAACAATTTAAACGAATAAAAATGACTCAAAATAATCAAAAACACAAAAGATGCTTGGGTTTCCTCCCAAGAAGTGCCATGTTTAACGTCGAGGCTCGACCATGCCGTCATTGATAATCAGAATTCTCTATGAATTCCATCACTGCTCCTTCTATTCCTCCTTTGCTCTTCCTGTACTGCCTCCAGTTTCTCTGCAAGCGGCTCTATCCTATCTTCGAGCCTTTGCATTGACAAGGTTTGTTGTTCCACTTTGTAGTTACTTTTGAGAACATGAAACTTTATCTCCCGAACAATGTTATCTTTCTCGTTGACCTAGATCAGGACTTGTTCAAGCAAATGCTCAATCCTTGTCAACTTATTAGTGATGCAATGCTGGTGCAGTAACCTCAGCCAATTTGACACATTCTCGCTCTTGGGTTTACTTGGGGCTCCATTCAATGCACTAGGGGATGGTCCAGCATGTCCTTGAAAGGGTTGGTAGGCTTGGGAAACTGCAAATAGCTTAAGCTCGGTTACCTCATTAAATAGTCATTTTAGGAACTCCCAACACTCCCTTCCAAAAAATACGTCAGCATGCCCTTGTTGCTCGGAGGTTAGTGCTTGGTAGAAACTAGCCACCAATTCATCATCAGTCAAACCATGCTTTTGATTCGTTGCCAAGCACATCTTGTTTCTTTCCCAAGCTACTACAAAAGGTTCTGCTGGCATCCTTTTGAAATCACAGATGCTCTATAGCTTTTGCTTGTTGGACTCCTTATAGAAGTTCATTAGGAAGACTCTGTGTACTTCCCCTAGTTAGAACAAACATCAGCTAGGAAAATTGACCACCATTACGCAGCCTTAGTCCAGAGAGTCATGGGGAAATCTTGAAGAGCCATGGCCTCCCAAGCAGGATGTCTTGTCCCAAGAACCCTCCTCAATGTTTGAGTAAAATTTTTACTGGTGAACTTGGGGGTCTTCGAACTCTTGCCCGTAAAATAGGACTCGCCTTTGCAATGTTTCCAACAAGTCATTTGCAATGTAGAACTTTTGTTCAGTCATAGTGCCAGCCAACCTGCACTTAAAATCAACTAATAAAAACAAAAAGATAAAGTTAACTATAAGAGAGTTTAGGAATTAACACTAGAACTAAATAATAGTGAAATTAAGTCAAAACTTAGACGTATTCCTCTGCAACAGCGCCATAATTTCAATGATTTTCACGCTCCAATAAGTAGTCATTGTGAGCAATTAAACGTATTGAAGTTTAGGGTCGAATCCATAGGGAATATAGGATTTGACCACAAGAATTCACTATCAATCATTTTGAGCATTGATAACCAAAATCTCTAGGGAGAGGGGGGCTTGTGATTCAAGAACAAAATAAATACACACTATACTATGATGCAGAAAAACACTCAATTTAGGGACAACTTGGGAATTGTGTTCCCCATGGTTCGTTGACTCGATTACCTTAGGTAACATAACTACAATTGGAGATTCGCATGCAGGATGGTAACTTAGGTTCTTCCAGCCCTTTTGTGTAGGTGAAGGTAGAATTTCATCATGGCATTTGGTCAGCTACCATGGTGTGCCATCTAACCATTACCTATTGTCCCTGTCAACCTCCCCTTTGTCAGGTTTGGTTGATTAGATGAGAACACATCAATCGAATTTTGTCATCTACTTCCTTTTTCCTATTCATCACTACCTTGGTCTGGATCGTGATAGTATGTAGAGTTTGGTGTTGGCCACCACCAAACAACAATCATAATGAAGGGAAATAAACAATACATGCAAAACCCCAATCATAGAAATGCAATAAACCTAGGTTATCTCAAGTCAAATACCTATGATTCCCACAAACCAAAGTTGTGGATGCAACTTATGGCTAAGGAAAAACAAGAGAAAATGCAACTGAATGACATGATTGAGAATTTTACCCAAGGCAATGAAGATTGAAGGCATGACAAGTTGCAAACCACAAGCTTGATAGATCGATAATGAGCACAAATCAAGGTTTACAATCCCCAAAATTGGGTTTTCTAAGAGAAAAGGATAATCTAATCTAAAGACCTAAGTTTCCTTCAGAGAATATTCAAAGATGATAAAAACTTCTTTGGTTTGAATCTCCTCACTTTTAAAACCCTAACTTAAACTATATATAGTGTCTACAAAATAACCCTAAAAATTACATAGAAAAGATAGTTGGTAGCTGGTACGCCTCACAGGTACAACTCGTAGGATGACCTAGAGTCGTAATCGGGGTCTCATATTAGGTTTTTGGCATCTTGGACTCAATTGCTATGACTCATTGGTATGAGTCGCAGCTTGCCTCTCGTAGTCTAGGCCTTTAGTTTTTGGTCCAACATTTTGGCTCTCTGATTCTGCTACGAATCCACCCATACAAGTCGTAGTGAGACTTATGACTCGTAGGATGGCCTCGTAGGGCTAACCTCCACTTAGAAAATTTCTGATTTTTGGTCTTTGTTTCTTGATACAACATACCCTATGACTTGTAGCTTTGGCTATGACTCGTAGGTAAGCTCATATGTCCTATGATTCAGCAAAATCTGCAACCTTTCTTCAAAATTCTGCCAATCTAACTTTTCTGCAAAAATAACACAAAAACACATAAAAACCATAAAAAGTCACACTACGAACTCACAAAATCCCTTGTTTTAGGCCTTAAATCTGCTGTATTTTGATAGCATATAAAAGGTTAGCCTTATAAGGCCACCCTATGAGTTGTAAATCTCAATACGACTGTTATAGGTGACATAGGAAGAAATAAAGAGCCAAAACTTTTGACCAAAAACTGAAGGCCTAGACTACGAGAAGAGCATACATGTCGTAGCTCAAGCAACGACTCATACCAATGGGTCATAGTAGTCAAGTCCAAATGCCAACTTCCTGCTATGAGACCTCGATTACAACTCGTAGGTCACCCTGCGAGTCGTACTTGTGAGATGTACCTGATGCCAACTATCTTTTTCGTGTAATTTTTAGGGTTAAATTTATTGCTACTATATATACATTATATTAGGGGTTATTTGAGGGGATCCCAGACTTGAACATTGAATATTGCCTTTGAATATTCTCTTTAGAATATTTTAGGGTTTTAGCATAGATTTTCATTTTCTCTTGGAAAATCCACTTTTGGGGAGTGCAAATCCTACTTTGTATTCGTTCTTTATCTATTAAGCTTGTGGTTAGCAACTTATGGTGTATCACTCTTCACTACTATAAGTAAAATTGTTGGATTTACCTTATCCATGAGTAGCTAAGCACCCACAACTTGGGGTTGTGGAAACCATGGGTAGTTGATTTGAGATGACCTAGATTTATTGCATTACTGTGATTAGGTTTTTGCATGTATTGTCTATTTCCCTTCATTATAATTGTTGTTTGGTAATGGCCAACACCAAACTCTGCCTACTATACGATCCCGACTAAGGTAGGGATGAATAGGAAAAGGAGAGTAGATGACAGGATTCGATTGATGTGTTCTCGTCTAATCAATTAAACCTAACCAAGGGGAATTGATTGGGATAATAGGTAACGGTTAGTTAGCACACCATGGTTGCCGACCAAGCGTCATGGTGAATTTCGACCTTCACCTTCAAAAGAGTGCTGGAAGAACATAAGTTACTTTCCTACATACGAAGTTCCAATTGTAGTTATGTTGTCTAGGGTAATCGAGTCAACGGACCATAGGGAACACAATTCCCAAGTTGTCCCTAAATTTGAGTGTTTCCTTGCGTAGTATTATAATATTTGTTTTACTTTTGTTCTTAAATCACAAACCCCCATTCATTAAGAGACTTTAGTTATAGATACTTGAAATGATTGATATTGAATTCTTTAGTCAAGCCATGTATTCCCTATGGATTCGACCCTAACTGCTTAATTGTTGACAGCGACCGCTTTCCTATTGGAGCCTGAACATCATCAATATTGAATGATTTGTGTTGTCGAATTGGTTGGTGATGACATAGGTACATGATTTTGTGTAAGTCCAATAGGAATAGTCGGAACCATAGGATAATGAATGTTTAATCATTTTATATTTGGTATATATGTCTAAGACTTGTTTGGGGGAATGGCTGTGTTCTGTTAAATCTTGTGGGTATGTATTCTTGCTTTAATGCTGATGGAATTAGTTGTTGAAAATGTCATTTAGGTTTCGTGTTATTGACTTGGAAACTCAGGTGACTGAGATTTCTGGTCCACGAGTGGCTTTCACGACCTGTAGAGCAATCTACGAGTCATAATTTCCCCTCGTGGGAAATTCCAGAAACATGATGTTTCTAAGTATCCATTCGATGAGACCTTCTATGAGGCATAGATCACATTACGACTCATAGATAGGTCACGTAGATCCCTGCCCGATTTCAATTACTCATTGGAATCTTCTATGAACCTATTCTACGACTCATAAGCCACTTTACGAGTTGTACTCGATCTCATAGTCTTTCTCAGTAACAAAAATTGTTCTGCACCACTGGTCTTTGAGAGAACTTTATCGCTGATAGCATTCACTACGACTCGTAAAGAGGCTTTCGTAGCATTCACTATGCTCGTAAAGAGGCTTTCGTAGCATTCACTACAACTGCACTTAGATAAATTTTTTGGATTCTATTTCTTCATTCATGTGGCTAAAAATGGTGCATTTATGTCACGATCCAAGCCTAGGGTCTAGACTTGACATGACGAATGGGGAACCCGAAGGATTCCCAATTAAGCCTCTTAACATATAATTACACATCCTTCATCGCGGAAGCAATTATGAAACAATAAGAGAGTAATAAGGGAACACGGGGCTAAGCGACATCTTTTATATCATAAAACATCATAGAATCAAAGAGAGTCAAGGCTCATAGCATCATTACATAACTTTTCCAACAACACTTTTAAACATAGAACTTAGTAGGGGCAAAGACAACCAACTAGGCTCAACCTCATTGTCAAGCATATAATAAGGAAAAGAGAATCTATACATAGCATTAATCAAGAGAAGTATGTCCTCGAAGTTGAGCATTCACCAAGTTGCCTTGAGGGATATAACACTAGCCACGTACAGGAGGAGGATGATCAAGTGGGACTTCGGTTCCTACATGGTAACATCATGTAGGCATAGAGTATTTGTTAGTACATTTGAATGTACTAAGTATGTAGGATGCAATGCAACAATACATAGCTACAAAGTTAAAATGCATAATTAAGCAATAGATGATCATATAACAATAAGACATGCATGAAATGATACTGGAAGTAAACCTGCATATATATATCACATATTACATTTGTAGGAATAGACCATCATCATAGACCGAAAAACTTAGTACTTGGAATCTGAGGTAGACCGCCACTTAGAAGTGATTGAGCTACCAACCCCTCAATTGGTTGATGGACATGACCACCCTCCATCGAAAGTGATTGAGGTACCAGCCCCTCAATTGGTTGATGGTTTACCACCCCCATCTGAGTCGATTTAGGTACCAACCCCTCAATTGGTTAAGGGACATGACCACCCTCCGCCGAAAGTGATTGAGGTACCAACCTCTCAATTGGTTGATGACTTACTACCCCCATCTGAGGTGATTGAGGCATCACCCCTCATTTGGCTATTGTTAACTCACAACACATTAGATACTTTCATGAAATCAACATATACATATCATCCTTTAATCATCATAAAGTCACTTAACTCATATGCCAAGCATTAGGCCTTCAATAACTCAGGAAACATAATCCAGAGTAATGTTGTGTAATGCTATTTTAAAATCATGCAATTCAAGAGTGAAATCATGGAAGAAAACTTAATATAAAATCACTCACTAACACTTGGTAATACCCTCATGCATTATACATCAAAACCCTTCATAAAATCTCAAGATAGATCAAAGATTCATAGCTCAATACATGCTCAAACAGTCACACTTTTACAAAATCCCAACATAGTTCATAGTCAAATTCATAACAGTAGACTCATAAGTAAAATCAACTTAGAAACATGTGATTTAGGTAAAAGGAAGCTTGGGCACCATGGGTGAAAGGACCCAATGGTTGAAGCCCACATACCTTAACTTTGGAGAATCACTTGATGATGATTGGAAATGGATACTTGAAGCTTGAGTGAAATCCTTAAGATCCGGATGAGTTTTGGGACTTGAAATTTGGGGTGAAATATTTGTCTAAGTGTTTGAAAGAGTATTGGGGAATGTCTTGTATGATATGGTGTTGAAATATGGCTAAGTATACGTATTTTCACATTTGGAAAGACTTAGGCCCAGGACCCAAAAGTCTTGGACTAAGCAAACAAAACAGTCAAAAAAATAGGCATCTCCACGCCCTGGCCGCGTAGCGCTAGGGGCGTGGAATGCTCTGTAATTTGCATTTTGAAAAATTAAAATTGCGATTTGGTTACACAAAATTGGGATTAACCTATTGAGTGCCCCTTAATAAAGAATATGAAGTCAGATTTTTGATATCTTGCACAGATTTTGAGATATATGAAAATTACGATTTCGTTCACTTCTGAGGCACATTTTCTTGCACTTTTTGGGGTCATTTCAATGTCTTCCCCTTGGGAACATTCATCCCTAAATGCCAAAGAAACGTATATAAGAAGAGTTATCATAAAGAAACCAGCCCCAACAAGAATGCAACAATACACTTAAGCATCATTTTCAAACATCTCAATATAAGTTTTAAAATCACCATGAACTTTGTTAATATAAACATGAATGCATGAAAATGACATAGGGGCTGAAACGTAAGACTTGAAATCACATACAGGACTTAGAGTTAGTACCTTAGGATTGAGTAGAATGGAAGTGATAAGGATATTATTTTAGCATGTCCGCTTCGGCCTACCCTGTAGCACTTTCAACTTGTTGATTCCTCCAAAGGATCTTAACGGAAGCAACATCCTTGTTCCTCAACCTCTTCACTTTTCCATCCAAGATCTCTACTGAAACTTCTTCATAAGTCAAGTTGTCTTCAACAACACCCACAACATCCAATGGGACAATAGCATTTAGATCACTTCGTTAACATAGACACATGGAAGACCGGGTGAACCAAATCCATTTCACTACACAATTCCAATTCATAGGCCATCTTACCAATCCTCCTCATCACCACATATTGATCTCTAATGGGTGTATCTATCATCTTCTGTGGGTTAGGGATGTTATGTCTAAAGTCCTTCCCATAGAGTTGGTTCCGATGGTTAATGAGTTCCTAGATGTCTGCCCTAATGACATGCGGTGTTCCTCCTAAAAGGGTAATAGATTGTGGCATAGATTTCCTTCCCGAAACTCAAGCTATTTCTATTCCTCATTATCGTATGACCCCAGTTGAGTTGAAGGAGCAATTAAAAGACTTATTATAGAAGGGATTTATTAGGCCTATCCAATCACCATGGGGTGCATTAGTATTATTTGTGAAGAAGAAAGATGGGTCGCTTAGAATGTGTATTGGCTACCGGCAACTCAATAGGGTTACCATAAAGAATAAGTATCCCCTACCAAGGATTGATGATTTATTTGACCAACTTTAAGGGGCTAGTCACTTCTCTAAGATAGATCTTCAGTCTAGGTATCTTCATGTGAAGGTGAGGGAGTGTGACATTCTCAAGACAACCTTCCAGACTAGGTATAGGCATTATGAATTTATGGTTATTTCTTTTGGGTTGATCAATGCACCGGTCTTCTTCATGGATCTTATGATTAGGGTCTTCAAACCCGACCTTGATTTTTTTTGTTGTGGTTTTCATTAATGATATCTTGATCTAATCTCATAATGAGGAGGAGCATGTCAGTAATTAGAGGGTGGTACTTCAAAGATTGAGGGAGGAGAAATTATATGCCATATGAGAAGTGTGAATTTTGGTTGAAAGAGGTTGCCTTTCTAGGTCATGTGGTGTGGGGGACGGTATTAAGGTGAATCATAGGAAACCAGAGGTGAGTATAAATTGGCCTAAACCATTGACCCCATCGGACATTAGAAGCTTCTTGGGCTTAGCGGGTTACTATCGGAGATTTGTGAATGGGTTCTCTTGTATTGCTTTTCCCATGACTAAGTTGACTTAAAGGAAGGCTAAGTTTGTGTGGACCGAAGAGTGTGAAAAGGGTTTCTAGACTTGGAAGGATAAGCTTGTGCCTGCTTCTGTCTTGTCTTTACCGGAAGGGTTTGTTATGTATTGTGATGCCTCCCAGATTAGTTTGGGTTGTGTTTTGATGCAAAATGGTAGGGTGATAGCTTATGCCTCTAGGCAAGTTAAGGTGTATGAAAAGAATTATCCTACTCATGATCTTGAATTAGCCACCGTGGCATTTGCTTTAAAATTTTAGCGTCATTACTTATATAGGGTGCATGTTGATGTGTTTACCAATCAGAAGAGTCTCCAATATGTATTCACTCAAAATGATCTAAAATTGAGGTAGCGAAGGTGGTTAGAGCTTCACAAGGATTATGATATGAGTGTACATTATCATCTGGGTAAGGCTAATGTTGTGGCTGATGCTTTGAGTAGGGTGTCTGTGGGTAGCTTAGCTCATGTTGATGATGGGGCAAAGAGGTTACTAGAAAGGTTCATCGATTCGCTAGATTGGGGGTTAGGTTGGAAGAGGTTGATAATGGGGGTATTGTGGTTTTTGATGGTTCAAAATCTTCCATGGTTGATGAGGTAAAAGGAAAGCAAGATCTTGAACCCTCCTTGTTTGAATTGAAGGCCTTGGTGAGAGGGGGCAAGGTGTAGGTTTTCCCCCAAGGGGGAGATAGTACCCTTAGGTACCAAGGTAGTTGTGTCTACCTAGTATTGATGGCTTAAGGGAGAAAATTCTTGATGAGGCTCATAATTCTTCTTATTCTATTCACCCTAGTTCTACCAAGATGTATAGAGATTTGAGGCATGCGTTTTTGTGGGGAGGTATGAAGAAAGACATTGCCAAATTTGTATCCCATTGTCATAGTCGCCAACAAGTCAAAGTCGAACACCAAAGGCCGAGTGGCCTAACCCAAGACATAGAGATTCCTACTCGGAAGTGGGAGGAAATTAACATGGATTTTGTGCTTGGGTTGCCTAAGACTAGAAAGAGTTTTGATTCTATTTGGGTTGTGGTCGACAGGATGATAAATTTGGCTCATTTCCTACTAGTTAAGACTACTTATGGGGCCAAAGACTATGCTGAATTGTACATTCATGAGTTGGTTAGATTGCATGGGGTGCCCTTGTCTATTATACCGGATCATGGTGCTCAATTCACTTCACACCTTTGGAGGTCCTTCCAAGAAGGTATTGGTACCAAGGTAAAGCTTAGTATGACTTTTCATTCTCAAATGGATGGCCAAGCCAAAAGAACTTTCCAAACTCTTGAGGATATGCTGTGATCTTGTATTTTGGAGTTTAAGGGTAGTTGGGATGACCATCTTCCATTGATTTAGTTTTCTTTATAATAATAACTATCATTCTAGCATTGGTATGGCTCCTTTTGAGGCCCTCTATGGTAGGCGTTGTAGGTCACCAATTGGGTGGTTTGAAGTGGGAGAAATGGCATTGTTGCGTACAAATATGGTCATGGAGGCTATAGAAAAATGTAAGGTTGATTAGAGGAAGGTTGAAAACATCCCAGAGTCATCAGAAGTCCAATGCCGATGTGAGGAGACAGGAGCTTGAATTTAAAGTTGGTTATTAGGTCTATTTGAAGGTCTAACCCATGAAGGGTGTGGTTCGTTTTTTCCAGAAAAGGTAAATTAAGTCCAAGATATGTGGGTCCTTATAGGGTGTTGAAGAAGATTGGTAAGGTGGCCTATGAGTTGGAGTTTCCTAGTGAAATGGACTTGGTATATCCGATCTTTCATGTGTCTATGTTGAAGACAACTTGAATTATGAAGAGGTTCCAATAGATATCTTAGATAGACAAGTGAAGAGGCTGAGGAAAAAGGATGTGGCTTCCGTTAAGGTCATTTAGAGGAATCAACAAGTTGAATGTGCTACATGAGAGGCCGAAGTGGACATGCAAAAGTGATATCCCTTTCTCTTCCATACTACTCAAGACTAAGGTACTAATTCTAAGTCTTCTATGTGATTTCATGTCTCATACATCAGCCCTATATATCATATGCATGAATTTATGTTTACGTTGACAAGTTCAAGGTGATTTTGAGACTTATGTTGAGATTTTTTAAAATGGTGTTTAAGTGCATTATTGCATTCTTGTTGGGGCTGATTTTTCCATGATTATTCTTCTTACATACATTTCTTTGTCATTCGGGGATGAACTTTCCCAAAGGGAGATATTGAAACGACCCCAAAAAGTGCCCAAAAATGTGCTTGAAATCATAATCTCCATATATCTCCAAATCCATGTGTGATATTAAAAATTCGGCATCATATTGTTGTTCAGAGGGTATATTTCACATTCATATCATACAAGACATTCCCCAATACTCTCTCAAACACTTTGACAAATATTTCACACAAAATTCAAGTACCAAATCTCATTCCGGCTCTTAAGGAATTCACTGAAGCTTCAAGTCTCCATTCCAATCTTCATCAAGGAATTCTCCAAGGCTAAGGTATGCGTGTTTCAATCATTAGGTCCTTTCACCCATGTTGCCCAAGCTTCTTTTTTACCTAAATTACATGTTTCTATATTGATTTTATTTATGGGTCTTCTATTATGAATTTGACTATGACTATGTCTTCTAATTTGACTAAAAGACATGTTTATGCATGTTTTGAGCCATGAATCTAAAATCTATGATGATTTTTGATGTGGGGTTTCATTTATTTATTTATTTTTTTGTGCAAGGTGGTATTACCAAGTGTTGGTGGGTTGATTTACTTAAAGATTTCTTGCATGATTTCATTTTTTAATTGCATAGTTTACAACTAACATTACACGCCCACCAAGTGTTTGATAAAATGTTCCAGTTTAAGATTCTTGAGCTACTGATGATCCATTGCATGTCCTATGACTTGTATGACCTTATGATTAATAAAGGATGGGTTTAAATGTGTTGATTTAATGAAAATAATCTATAGTGTTGCAATTTGACCACACCTAGTTGGGGGGGGGGTGCTAGACATCAATCACCATGGATGGCGGGGTGAGACCACCATAAACCAATTGAGGGGTTGATACCTCAATCACCATGGATGGCTGGGTGAGACCACCATCAACCAATTGAGGTGTTGATACCACAATCACCATCAGGGTGTGACTACCATCAACAAATTGAGGGGTTGATACCTCAATCACCATGGATGGCGGGGTGTGACCAATTTTAACCAATTGAGGGGTTTATACCTCAATCACCATGGATGGTGGGATGTGACCACCATCAACCAATTGAGGGGTTGATACCTCAATCACCATGGATGTTAGGATGTGACAATCCATTATAATGATGGTCTCTTACTGTACATGTAATATGTTCTATATAAGCATGTTTTACTTCAAGCATCACTCATGCATGCCAGATTGCTATATGCCCATTTGTTGCGTAATTATACATTTCTATTATGTTGCCTATCTCTTGTTCCATTGCATCCTACATATTTAGTACATTCAAATGTACTAACGCATACTCTATGCCTACATGATGTTACAATATAGGAACCGGAGCTCCTCATGATCATCCTCATCCTCCCAATGGCTAGTACTATCTCTATAAACCAAGTTGGTGAGTCCTTAATTTCAGGGACAATGTCTTTGATCTTATGCTATGTGTAAAGTCTCTCTTTCCTTTATTATATGTTTTGACTATGAGGGTGATCCTGGTTGCTTCTCTTGGCCCCTGCTAAGTTCTATGTTAGAGGTGTTGTTTCACAAGTTATGTAATTATGTTTGAGCTTGACTCTCTTTGAATCTTTGATGTTTTATGATATGAAAGATTTCCCTTAGCTCCTTTTTCATTATTTCTATTCTCTATAGTTATTTTATTGTTTCTACGATGGAGAACATGTAATGATATGCTAAGAGACTTGTTTTGGTTCCCTTCGGGTTCCCCATTCAGCGTGTCATGTCTAGGCCCTAGGTTTGGGTCATGACTGGATGGGTCCAGGCCTACTCAGACACGTCATCCTAGCTCTCTGGGAGCAGCCATATGTGGTGGCCTTTCAAGATAACCATTAAAGTGGTGAGAGACTAGTGCATACTATGCTTGTGGTATGGCTGGGCACTTGGCCCACCGTTGCCCTCATCATGCGCTTGCCGTTCACTCATCTTAATGGCGGGATTCTAGAGATTGCTATGTTAGTGAAGAGGTTGGGCACATCGTCAATTGTTGTCCTTGTTGTTTGTTTTCCACTTAGGTTTCAGGGCTTCAACTAGCCATGTTCTAGCACTAGTAGCCAGAGACAGCTCATAGAGCATGAGGGATGGTACTCGTGGAGGTCAGACATAGTGAAAGGTGGAGCCCGTAGTGGCTTAGAGGCAAATGGTGGCTATAGAGTGTGTTATGCTTTTCCAAATAGAGTTGAGGTGGAGGCTTTTAATGCAGTTATAACAAGTATGGTGCCAGTGCGCTACCCTTCTTCATCAATTTCATTTGGTCAAAGCTCTAGTTATTCTTATGTGTCGTCTTATTTTACATCAAATATTAATATTATGTGTGAGTCGCTTGCTGAGCCTATTTGTGTTTCCACCCCGGTAGGTTAGTCTTTAGTGGTAAATTAGGTTTATTGGTGTTGTATTGTGACTTTTATAGGGCGATATAATGTTGCTGATCTGATTTTATTAGATATGGTTGATTTTGATGTGATCTTGGGCATGGATTGGCTATCGCCTTATCATGCTATTCTCGACTGTCATGCGAAGATTGTGACCTATCTTTCCCTAAATTGCCTCAGTTGGTGTTGACTGGAGCACGTAGCTCATATGCTAAGGGCAGTAATTTTTATATCCATACTTGTTGTTATCACCCACCGAGATCCAGTTCAGGTATCAGATCCCTGTAGTTCGAGCCCTTTTTTTTTCCCAGTTCCTATACGTGGAATGATTTCCAATGAGTAAAGTAGTCTGGGGGAAAGATAAGCCCTAACCACTATCCTTTCCCAAAAAAAGGGGTCCAGAAAGTGTGGCTTATTTGGTTGGGGGTTTGTACTCATCAACCAAGTGAAGGGTTAGTACTTCACCACCTAAGTGATGGGGCGGCATCATCACTAACCTAACAAGGGGCTTATACCTTGGAAATCTAATTTGGTCTATTTTACACATATGATATACGATATGAACATGAGTTATTTAAGGATGTTTCACTCTAGCATTGGTCATACATACCATATTGCTATATTATGCCTATTGCCTATTGATATGCATTTCGAATATGATGCCTATTTGTTGTTCCATTGTATCCTACATACCTAGTATATTCAAATGTACTAACGCATACTGTTGGCTACTTGATGTCACCATGTAGAAACCGGTGCCCAAGTTGATCATCCTCCTCCATGTGGCTTGTTCGGTGCTATTCAAGCTAGTTGGTGAGTCCTCCACTTCGAGGACCTCTTGTTAGATTGCATCCTACATACATAGTACATTCAGACGTACTAACGCATACTCTATGCCTATAATATATCATCATGTAGGAACCAAAGCCCTGCTTGAGCATCTTCATCCACGTGGCTAGTACAATTGTACTCAAGCTTGTTAGTAAGCCCTCCATTTCGGGGACGTTGCTTACGATCTTATGCTATGCTCTAAGACTATCTTCCTTTTTATTTATATATTGACTATAAGGGTGAGTCAGGTTGCTTATCTTGGCCCCCGCTCTAATCTATGTAGTAGAGGTGTTGTTGGACATGATATCTATTATGCTATGAGCTTTGACTCTCTCTTGACTCTTGTTGTTTACGATATGATTGTTGTCCCTTAGCGCCGATTATCCCTATTTACTATCTCTTGTTGATTGTTTTCTTGCTTCTGCGACCAAGGATGTGTAATGATGTGCTAAGAGGCTTGCTTGGGGTCACTTCGGGTTCCCCTTGCACTGTGTCACATCTATGACCTAGACTTGGGTCATGACAAACTTGGTATCCACTTCTCTAAGGTTGATTTTCCGTCCGTGTATCACCAAGTGAAAGTGAGGGAGTAAGATATTCCCAAGACGACCTTCTAGACTAGGAATGGGCACTATGAGTTTATCGTTATGTCCTTCGGTTTGACAAATGCACAGGCTATTTTCATGGATCTTACGAATTGGGTCCTTAAACCCTAACTTGATTTGATCATGGTGGTTCTCATCGATGATATCTTGATCTATTCCCAGTATTCTTACAAATCTTCAGGGAGGAGAAGTTGTATGCCAAATATGAAAAGCGTGAGTTTTGTTTTGAAAGAGGTTGCCTTTCTAGGCCATGTGGTGTGGGGTGATAGTATCAAGGTGGATCCTAAGAAGAGGGAGGTAATTCGAAATTGTCCTAGACCTTTGATTCCATTGGATATTAGAAGCTTCTTGGGCCTAGCAAGTTATTATCGGAGGTTTATGAATGGGTTCTCTTCTATTGCTTCTACTACGACTAAGTTGACCCAAAAGAAGGCAAAGTTTGTGCAGACCGATGAGTGTGAAAAAATTTTCTAAACCTTGAAAAATAAGCTCATCTATGCTCCTATCTTGTCTCTACCGGATGGGTTGGAAGGGTTTGTTATGTATTGTGTTGCTTCTAGAATTGGCTTGGGTTGTGTTTTGATAAAAAATGGTAAGGTGATAGCATATGCCTCTAGAGAACTTAAGGTGAATGAAAAGAATTATCCTACCCATGATCTTGAATTGGCCGCCGTGATACTTTCCTTGAAACTTTGGCGTCATTACTTGTATAGGGTGCACGTTGATGTGTTTACCGATCATAAAAGTCTCCGATATGTGTTCACCCATAAAGATCCCAACTTGAGACAATGAAGGTGGTCAGAACTTCTTAAGGATTATGATATGAGTGAGGATTATCACCCCAGTAAGGCTAATGTTGTGGTCGATGCTTTGAGTAGGCTTTTTATGGGTAGCCTAGCACATGTTGATGATAGTGGCAAAGAAGTGGCTAGGATGGTCCATCGGTTGGCTAGATTAGGATTTAGGTTGGAGGAGGTTAACAATGGTGGTATTGTGGTTGTTCATGCTCTAAAGCTTCATTGATTGAGGAGGTGAAGGCAAAGCAAGATCTTTACCACGCCTTGTTAGAATTGATGGACTTGGTGAGAAATGGTAAGGTGGAGGTTTTCTCCCAATGGGGAGATGGTGCCCATAGGTACCAAGGTAGCTTGTGTGTACCTAGTGTTGATGACTTGAGAGAGAAGATTCTTGATAAGACTCATAATTCTTCCTATTCTATTCACCCGATTCTACCAAGATGTAAACAGATTTGAGGGAAGTGTTTTGGTGGGGTGGTATAAAGAGCGACGTTGCTAAGTTTGAATTCGGTTGTCATAACTGTCAATAAGTGAAATCCAAGTATCAAAGGCCGGGGGGCCTAGCCGATGATATAGAGATTCCTACATAGAAGTGGGAGAAACTTAACATGGATTTTGTGGTTGGGTTGCCTAAGACGAAGAAGCATTTTGATTCTATTTGGGTTGTTGTTGATAGAATGACGAAGTCGCCTCATTTTCTACTAGTTAAGACTACTTATGGTGTCGAAGATTATTCTAAATTGTACATTCATGAATAGGTTAGATTGCATGGGGTGCCCTTGTCTATCATATTAGATAGTGGTGCCCAATTCAGTTCTCACTTTTGGAGGTCCTTCCAAAGAGGTCTTAGTACCAACGTAAAGCTTAGTACGACCTTTCACCCTCAAATGGAAGGCCAAGTCGAAAGAACTATCCAAACTCTTGAGGATATGCTTAGAGCTTGTGTTTTGGAGTTCAAGGTTAGTTGGGATGATCATCTTCCACTCATTGAGTTTACTTACAACAATAGCTATCATTCAAGCATTGTTATGATCCTTTTGAACCTCTCTATGGTAGGCATTGTAGGTCCCCCGTTGGATGGTTTAAGGCAAGGGAGATTGCTTTGTTAGGCCAAGATTTGGTTATGAAGGCCATGGAAACAGTGATGTGTATAAGGGAAATGTTGAAAATAGCCCAAAGTAGACAAAAGTGATCCTATGTCGATGTGAGGAGAAGGGATCTTGAATTTAAGGTTGGTAATTGGGTCTACTTGAAGGTCTCACTGATGAAGGGTGTTCTTTCATTTTGGTAGAAAAGGTAAATTGAGTCCAAGATTTTTGGGTCCTTATACATTGTTGAGGAGGATTGGTAAGGTGTCCTATGAGTTGGAGTTGCCCAATGATATGAATATGGTTCATCTAGTCTTCCGTGTTTCTAAATTGAGGAAATGTGTGGGTGACCAAAGTGCTATTGTGCCTCTAGATGTTGTGGGCATTGTTGAAGACAATTTGACTTATAAAGAGGTTTTCTTTATGCAAACTACATGTTTTCAAGTTGATTTATCTATGGGTACTTCTAATTATGAATTTGATTATAAACAATGTTCGGGTTTTATAAAATGTTGATTGTTTAAGCATGTTTTGAACTATGGATCTATGATCTATGATGAGATTTGATGAGGGGTTTCACTTTATCTTGCATGATAGTATTACCAAGTGTTGGTAGATCAATTTACTTTAAATTTTCTCACATGATTCCACTTTTGAATTGTATGATTTTGAACTAGCATTACACACCCATCAAGTGTTTGCTAACATGTCCGGTTAAGGGTTCTTGAGTTATTGAGGGTCTATAGGATGTCTTATGAGTTAAGTGGTTTTATTATGATGAAAGGGATGTATATATGTGTTGATTTCTTGAAAAGTATCTATAATATTGCAAGTGGACCACACCTTGTTGAGGGGGTGCTATGCCTCGATCACTTTGTCAGGGGTGCTAGGCCTATATACCATGAAAACCTTGTCAGGATGTGCTAGGCTCGTAATACCATGTTGAGGGATATATACCTTGACCACCTAGTCAGGGGTGCTACACCCGTACTACCATATTGAAGGGTATATACCTTGACCACCTTGTCGGGGGGTGCTAGGCCCGTACTACAATTGAGGGTTAGATACCTTAATCACCTTCCAAGGAGGTGCTAGGCCTTGGATTCCAAGTATTGGATGCTTGGTCTATGATGATGGTCTCTTCCTACAAACGTAATATGTTCTACACATGTATGTTTTACTTCAAGCATTGATCATGCATGTTGTATTGTTATTATACTACCCATTGCCGATATTTATGCATTTTGACTATGTTGCCTAACTTTTGTTCCATTGCATCCTACGTACTTAGTATATTCAAACATACTAATGCATACTTTATTTCATGATGTTACAATGTAGGAATCAGAGCTACTCAGAATCATCCTCCCAGTGGCTAATTGGTCATCCTTGAAGATAAGCTATTGGTGAGTCCTCAATGTTCGGGGACAATAGCTATCTACTCTTGCCTTTGTCATTTCTTTATGTTGAACACTTTACACTATGAGGGTGAGTCCGGAAAGTGTCCTGGCGCCCACTCAAGTCTATATTTTGAGGTGTTGTTGGAAAGTCATGCAATTATGCTTTAAGATTTGACTCTTTATGATTTATTCTATAAAAGACATCCCCTAGTCCCTTTATCCTTATTTACTCGCTCTTGTTGTTGTTTAATTGCTTCCTCGACCAAGGTTGTATAAATGATATGCTAAGAGGCTTCTTTGGGGTCCCTTCGTGTTCCCATTCGCCATGTCACATCTAGGCCCTAGGCATGTGTGGTAGCTTCAAAAGGAGCCATGTTAATGATTGAGTGGTAGCTGTTGTTGTCAGCAAACTCAATAGGTGGAAGATGTTCATCCCAACTATCCTTAAACTCCAAAACACAAGCCCTGAGAATATCCTCAAGTGTTTGAATAGTCCTTTCAGCTTGACCATCCGCTGAGGATGAAAAGCCATTGTAAGCTTGACCTTGGTACCAAGAACTCTTTGGAACTACCTCAAAAAATGAGAAGTGAATTGAGCACCAGGGTCCGAAAGGACAGAAAAGGGTACCCTGTGCAATCTAACCAACTCATGGATGTGGTACCATGCAATATAACAAACTCATGGATGTACAAATTGGTATAATCTTCGGCACCATAAGTGGTTTTGACTAGTATAAAGTGAGCCAAATTTGTTATTCTATTCACAAAAACCCAAATAGAGTCAAAGTGTTTCCTAGTCTTAGGCAACCTAACCACAAACTATATGCTAATCTCTTCCCACTTCGAAGTAGGAATTTCTATGTCTTGGGCTGGGCCACCCAGCCTTTGGAGTTCGATTTTTACTTGCTGACAATAGTGACGACCTAATATGAACTTGGCAATATCTCTCTTCACACCACCCACCAATACACCTCTGTCAAGTCTCTATACATCTTCCTAGAGTTGGGGTGAATAGAATAGGATGAATTATGAGCCTCCTTCAAAATCAACTCCCTTAAGTCGTCAATATTAGGCACACACAACCTACCTTGATACCCAAGGGCACCACCTACCCCTTGGGAAAAAACCTCCACTTTATCATCCTTCACCAAGGCCTTCAACTCTAGCAAGGAGGGGTGAAGATCTTGTTTTGACTTTACTTCCTCAGTCAAAGAAGATTTCGAACCATCAACAACCCCCACACCACTATTTTCAACTTCAACCAACCTAACCCCCAACCTAGCCGACCAGTGAACTTCTCTAGCCACCTCTTTTCCACCATCATCAATATGAACTAGACTACTCATGGAAACTCTACTTAGAGCATCGGCCAAAACATTGGCTTTGCCGGGATGATAATACACACTCATATCATAATCTTTAAGGAGCTCTAATCACCGTGTTTGTCTTAAGTTAAAATCTTTTTGTCTGAACACATATTGGAGACTCTTGTGGTTGGTAAACGCATCAACATGAACCCCTTACAAATAGTGATGCCAAATTTTCAAAGCAAACACCACAGCCGCCAATTCAAGATCATGGGTGGGATAATTCTACTCATGCACCTTAAGTTGCCTAGATGAATATGCTATCACCTTGCCATTTTGCATCAAAACACACCCCCAAACAAATTATTGGGACATCACAATAAACCACAAACACTTTCAACCCTTCCCATAGAGCCAAGATAGGAGGGGAGACTAGCTTATGTATCAAAGTTTGAAAACTCTTTTCATATTCATCGTCAAAATAATTTTTTCCTTCTTTTTGGTCAAATTTGTCATAGAGGAAGTAATAGAAGAAAAGCAATTCACAAACCTCTGGTAGTAACCTGCCAAATCCAAGAAGCTCCTAATATCTGATAGAGTCAAGGGTCTAGGCCAATTTCTTATCACCTTCGTCTTCTTAGGATCCACCTTAATGCCATCACCTCACACTACTTTCCCTAGAAAAGCAACCACTTTCAACAAAAATTCACACTTTTCATATTTAGCAACCACCCTCTTATCCCTCAGGATTTGCAACACCACCCTTAAATGATTCACATGCTCTTCCTCACTTTGATGAAGGGTTTTGCTATATATTGCTTGAGGGTGTTACCAAGTATCTATGTAATGGTTTTACATTGAAATTGCTAGCATAATAACACTCTTGAGTTGCATGCTTTTACACTAGCACTACACACCCTCTAAGTGTTTGATAAAATGTCTGGTTATGGTTTTTTGAGGAATTGAAGGCCCTATGCATGTATTGTGAGTTGAATGACTATATGATGATGGAATGATGATGGTAGGATGATCGAATGATGATGAAATGATGATGAAAGGGAATGTATGTATATGATAATGAGAGGAGTATATATTTATATGATATTATCTCTATAGTATTGGGGATGACCAAGGATAGCTCGGCGGGTTGTAGGCCCGGCTAACCTTGTGGAGCGGTTAGTAGCTTGATCGCCTAGCTCGAGGGGTGGTAGGCCCAGGTAACCTTGTTGGGGGTTGGTACCCATCAACCTTGTTGGGAAGTTTGTACTCCATCAACCTCATGAAGGGAATTATACCTCATGCGTCTCTCCAAGGAGGTGGTATGCTTGGGATTGCACTGTAATGGTCACTCTTTTCAATCGTATTATGTTCTATATAAGCATGATTTTACTTCAAGCATCATTCATACATGTCATATTACTATATGCTAATCATTGCCTATGCTTATGCATTTTGATTATGAACTTATCTCTTCTTGCATTGCATCCTACATACTTAGTACATTCGAACATACTAATGCATATTCTATGCCTACATGATATCACCATGTAGGAACCGGAGCTCTTATTGATTCTCCTCGTGGATAGATGGATTGTTCAAGTTAGATTATGGTAATTCCTCAAGTCCGAGGACAATATCTATCTTCTCTCAAGTTTATGTGTAGATTATGTCTTGTATTTTTGTATTACCTATTGTCATTATTATGAGGGTGAGCCTGGTTGTTTGTCTTGGCCCCCGCTAAGTATCTAAGGTTTAGAGGTGTTGTTGGACATGTTATGTATCTATGCTATAAGCCTTGACTCTTTTGTTTCTTGATGTTATGATATGGAAATTTAGCCTTTGTTCCAATTCCCTTGTTTATGCTTATCTCTTATTGTCATTTCAATTGCTTTCGCGACCCAGAATGTGTAATGAAATGCTATGAGGCTTGTATGGGGTTACTTCGGGTTCCCCATTCGGCGGTCACGTCTAGGCCCTAGGCTTGGTCATGACAGTATTCAACATAAGAAGGAGCCTCCAACATAACATGAAATAAGTAGATATTGTCCTCGGAATTGAGGACTTACCAAAGCATTCTCCGAGAACCGAATTAGCCATATGGAGGAGGATGATCAAAAGGAGCTCCAGTTCCTACATGGTGATATCATGTAGGCATAGAGTATGCATTAGTACGTTTGAATGTACTAAGTATATGGGGTGCTATGGAACATAGACATAAGCTAATATATTCAAAATGCATAATCATAAGCAATTGATATATAATTTCAACATGGCATGCATGATCAATTCTTGTAATAAAACATGCTTGTAAAATATTTAACTTGAATAATACATAATACATGTGTGGGAAGAGACCTTAACTGACATAGACCAAGCGAGCTACTACTTGGAATCCAAGCGATGTCAGCCCCTTGGTAAGGTGATCGAGGTATATCACCCCATCGACAAGTTGATCAAGGCAGGTCACCCCCTTGACAAGTTATGGTCTAATTGCCATGGTAAACCATACAATGAATAATCTGAGGCATGTCAACCCCTCATCAAAGTGTGGTATAGCTAGATGGATCCACTAGTATAGCGAGGGTAATAAACATAATCTTATGGTGACATATAGTTTAGAGACTAAATACTTTATGTAAGGATCCCTTTAGTCAAGCCCCTATCTTAAGCCTCAATCAGTGCTAAGTCAAATCCCACAGAATACTTGAAATAGTCATAACTTTAATAACTTGTAAGAGACATGATAACATGACATGAGTAGCTCTTAAACATGTTTGACCTCTACTAGTGAGCCTAACTTGAACATGAGAGTCGATCATTATCATACATGAACTCTTGTTTTGACATGAAATTGCTCATAAGAGGTAAAATCTTGATAGGGGGCTAAACTCGATACTTGCAACATCATAGATACTTTTCATGAAGTCACTTGACTTGTAAATCATGTAATAGATCATCAATAACTTGAGAATTCTCATCATGTCATTTTATTAAACACATGGTGGGTTCATTATACTTGTTAAATATCATGCAATTCAAGAGTGAAATAATATGAGTAAACTCAATGCAAATTAACCCACCAACATGGTAGTAAAACCACCATGTAGGGTACCTTGAAATCCATCACAAAGCTCATAATCATTCATAGTTTCATAGCTCAAAATATGCATAATCTCAATAGACAAAATCAATTCATGGAGTAAGCTTGAAATAGACATTCATGCATAATCAATCAATACTTGATGAAACCCCAACATAATTTATGCCCATAATTCAGGAAAAGAGATACCCATAGGTAATACAACTTGAAATGATGCAATTTTTATTAAAAGAGAAGGTTGGGTTCCATGGGTAAAAGAACCCATGGATGAAAACCCACACACCTTAAACGTTAAATTCCTTGAAATGAACTTAAAGTAGACTTAGAGTTTGAAATGAGTTCTTGAGTTCCAAAGTTGAGCTTGAAATCCTTAAATTTGAATGAGAAAAATGATAGAGAGGTTTTATAGAGGGTTTTGTGAGTTATAAAGTTGAAAAATGGCTAAGTATAGGTGATTTCACATTTAAGTGGGAATGGGGCTATGATCCCAATGCCCTGGGTGAAAATAAGAAAACCAAGGAAAATGTTACACTTGTCCAAGCCCCCTGGCGTGACGTGGACCACATACGTACTTCAAATTATACAATGGCTCACCCCAGGCATGTCGCCCTCAGGCGCGTCACCCCCCGGACGCGTACGGCCACTGGAAATCATAAAACTAGAGAAAATTATTTTCGTTATGGGTCTTCTAAAATCTGGGTTATACTCATTTCCCATTCAATTTTGCTCCATGATCGAGAATATGAAGTTGGATTTTCGAAATCACGTACAAGTTTTGGGATATACAGAAATTACGCTTATGGGGTATTCTGAAGCGCAAGAGGGGTATTTCACAAAATCTAAAGAATACATCTCAATTTACAAACAAAGTAACAAATTACTCCAAATCCAACATAACTGACATCACAATTTCACCAAAATTCTAACATATCAATCCAATATCACATGAAACAACCTAGATCTTACAATTATCACATAAGCATATCCAATTACTGAAATCCCATCCCAAAAAGGTTATCCGAACCTACCTTGATGCCGAAGTCATGTTCGAACAAAGCTCTCAATCAACTCAGGCCTTATAATGATCTTCAAATTAGCCAATCACTATCAAGAATAGATACTACGTGTTAAGATATGAATTTTAATACCCATACTGGCACGAATCAGGCTTATTGGCAAAATGTTCAAAATTAGAGCTAAAATTCAAAGTTATCGAATCTGGAAATTGATTAGAAATTATGATTCTACGCATGAAAAGGAGTTCATGGGTGAATTTCCCTAAAATTAAGCTCAAATTGAAGGAGAAATTGGTTTTTAAAGTTTCTAAATCATAGACATAAAATCCCCAATTTTTATAATTCCAATTCTTGAAATTCAAGACAAAGTCAAGATAAAAGTCAAGGAAATTAATTAATTTAATGAAAGAAACACATACCCAAGAGTTTCTCACAACAAGTTTCCTCAAAAATCACCTCAAAAAGCTTGAAATATTGAAAATAGAGTTTCAAGACAAAGTCAAGATAAAAGTCAAGGAAATTAATTAATTTAATGAAAGAAACACATACCCAAGAGTTTCTCAC
>JAPFFP010000080.1:23263492-23276077 GCA_026153255.1 Solanum medicagineum | reverse complement strand
CCCCATCCCTTTTATTTTTCACTTAATCTCTATTTAAGTTACTTCCGTAGAATTCCCATCACAAAAATAATTTTGCAGTAATGTACAGATGAGAGGAAGAGAGAAGAAGAAGAAATTTGAAAAAAAAAAAACTTATCTTTTGTTCAGAGGAAAATGCACTGAAAACATAAAAATTGAGAAATCTCATTCTCTTTGTCTAATGTTGAACTAAGTTTGGACTTTGGACGGCGGTTGAAGATTAGCCTCATGCAAATTAATTTACAAACTAGGAAATGTTTATTTAATCAATTATCGGAACGTGTTCGTATAATCCAACAGACCGTCTTACACGAAATGAAATAGTTTAAGTTTGAATTACACATAATTGAAAGATTGAAAAATGTCAAAGTGATGAGAATATTATGGATTAGATTGGGAGAGAAGCCAAGTAGGTCCAGTATTGATTGATTTTTTGTTTGGATTTTCAACTAACACCTATAATAGATTCACTTATTAATTATTGAATTTGGAGACAGTTGTGCATGACTTCTTGTGATAACTGAAATTGTTTAACCAGTTGATGATTTCCAGCTAATGGCAGCCTGTTAATGAACCTATTAGTCAAAAAACGTACTTAAATTGCTTAGTTTGTGAGCTTTTATTAGTCAAAAAACATACTTAAGTTGCTTAGTTTGTTGAAATGATAGTTAGGCTAATGTTGATTATAGTGGGTTAAAATTACCCTTTTTGTTTTTGGTGGTGGTGGATGCCGATGCACTATGTTTAAGACATGGTACAAGTTGTTTTATTAAAATAAAAAATAGCAGTGGAGCCTAATCTAGTTGTGAAAAGGAACATTCGAGAAACCTTCCGGACATGTGGAAATTATGTGTTAATACAAGTTTGGTGAGAAGGACATTTCAATTATTATTGTTTGAGTCATCCTATCTTTCATGTTTAATGTTACGCGGTCTTTTCAGGATTTTATTAGGCATTCGATTAAGATATTGACCTTTTCTTAATGTTAAAATAGAAGTCAATTTTTTTGTTCAATTCTTTTTCATTGAACGATTGATATTTATAATTTTGTGAGCCTTCTCGCAGTTTACTGAATTCAGTTCTTATTTATTTGGGGGGACACACCACAAAATTTTAAATAATGAGATTAAAAAACAAGCCTCACATGAAGGGTTCTGCACATGAAAATTTCTCCAATTGGATTTTCTTTTATGGATCATAATTGTTCTTAAGGTAAAATTTCGAATTAAAATTTGTCTTTTCTTTTGCTTATTGAATTCTAATTGTCTTTTACATTTAAAATGTCTTTTCTATAATGGAATTATGAGATAAAACATGAGAGTATAGTAAACTTGATGACATAATTGATTGATTTACGTAGCTAACATAAATAACATGATATAATGTTTCTCCCCATACAACTAGAGACCGTATATTCTTCCCCATTTTCATGTTTTAAATTTTACGACTGAATAGATTGATCTCTTATTTGTTTCAAGTTACGATTTTCGGTTCAAAATTGTTGAATAAGTGATTCGAAAAGATGAAAGAAATTACTGCAATTTTTTTTATTTGATGTTTTTAATCTAGTGTAGGGTGATTGTTGTGGTCTTTAAGTTTCTCATTTTAGTTGAAAGCCCCAATGACTGTGGCTGCAAAATCAACTTGATCTTCGACATACACAAAGATATGAAAACAACAACATACCAAGTGAGAATACCAGAAATATTGTTTAAAAAATTTCAGAAATGGAAAATTGATATTAACTAGCTCAAGGTTGAAATACTCCTAGTCAGCAAATTAAAAGAATAACAACAACATATCAGTGAAATTTCACAAGTGAAGTTTAGGGAAGGTAAAATGTACGAAGAGCTTATCACTACCTCATAGAAATAGAAAGATTGTTTGCGAAAGATCCTCATTTTAAAAATATCACCCAAAAGCCAAATTAAAAAAGAAATAATGACAAAATAGCTAGTAGTCATTCTTGAGTATAATGGTCAGCCATTGGACCTAGAGTTAGATTAGGGAATGGAGTAGGACCGATTTGAATGATTTTGTTAGGTTATCAACTAACAGAAATGTAGATTCATTTATTAATTATCGACTGTGAGACAGTTGATCATGACTTGTAAGATTTTTATAACTGAATTTGCTTGCAGATTTATCCAGCTAATGGGCAGCCTGTTTACTAGGTTTTGGTCAAAGTACACTTATTAAAATGGTTTACCTTTTTATGTTGGTATGTACTGCATATTTGTTAGGGTGGTCCTTATTGAAGGTTTGCCCCGACAGGGATTCAATCATATTATTTGACCATTAGGCATTTGAATTTTAGTGACTCGGCTAATCTAAAGTTGCATTGTGTATAAATAATTTTAGGGAATATGATTTGTCCATTCTAAGATTCGAATGCAAGATGTCTGGTTAAAGGTTAAAGAATTACATCCTTCGATGGATGGTATTTCTAGTTACCACTTGATTTTCTTTTCTTTCTTTCATTTTTATTGAACGGCTCTTCCATTATCTGTAGGATAATGATGCTTTTTCATCTCATAGCTAAATTGTATCTAGATATGGAAAGGCATTTTTAATAGACTAAAGTGTCATACATTTTGCGACAAACTAAAAAGTGCATCACACATAAGAGGGGAGAAATTTACATGTCCCATGATTTTCTGAAGCTTCTTGTTACTGTTGGTGAACAAGTACACGAGACCAATTGGAACTGATATGTATACTGCGAAATTTACTATCTCTAATGCACCCTTTGAAGTTCCAACAGACGACATCGTTTTCCACTTCTACTGATGAATGAAAATCTGTTATCTGCTCCCCTCTCCATTTGCAGAGGGGAACAAGAGAAAAAGGGATGTGGGCTGGGTCAAGGATTTTGGGTTGGGCCGATTTAGAATTGAGAAGTTGGGTCCAATATGGTTTTTGAGACGAGAGTTCCCAGGAAACAACCCCTCTAACTCTCTAAGGTAGTGGTAAGGTCTGCGTACATTCTACACTCTCCAAACCTCACTTGTGAGATTCCATTTGATATGTTGTTGTTGTTATTTGGTCCAATATGGAAGAAACTGCTCCTTTTGATTTTTCATTTAGAAAAATAATAAGTCTAAATTAAAAATCTATAGTTATAGTTTGCTCACGATTCATAGCGGCAAGGCAGGGAGAGGAGAGTAGATTCAGGAGAAGGAGGAGAGAGATTGTATCAATGAATACAAATGTATCAAGTATATCCATTGGGCATAGCCTTGTAAATTTCTGTATCTCATTCATTATCTGTATCAGGTTTATCTATTTCATGTATAAAATATAGCTTATTGATACATGATCAATACACTGAATATACATTATGACGATCGAATGGACAATTTATAATAAAGAAATGATTGATTGACAAAATAGCCAGTAGTCATTCTCGTAATTGGACCTAGGATTAGATTAGTGAACTAACAGAAATGCAAATTCATTGACTATGCAACTCTTGATCATGACTAGTGATTTTTTATAACTGAATTTATTGCTGATCTATCCAGCTAATGAGCAGCCTGTTAATTAGGTTTTAGTCAAACTTGCTTATTTATTTGATAATGTGATGACAATCTGCAAATGGTTAAGTTTACTCTTTAAGTTGGCATTGCCTATTTGTTAGGCTGGTCCTGATAGAAGGTCTGCACCAGTAGGAATATCTCTGATTTGGAGTTCATTGGTCCGACTAATCAATTTTCACGTCCTATAATGCCAATTTTAAGGGGAAATATTTTCTACCGTGAATTTATCCATTACCAAGACTCAAACTTGGGACGTAGGTTCAGAGTAAATGAATCTGATCCATCCCATCACACCGTTGGTGTTGTTGATATATATTTACCACTTGATTTTAGTGATGGAACAATGCCGTAACAGTTACTATAATGCAGAATATTGTCAAGAAACTATGTTATTCTCTAATGAGTTACATTGGGAATTCAAAGTACTTGCTACTCAAGACACATTACATACAAACTAACCTATCATTCTAAAATCAGCTTTCGAAAGATTTACAACTTGCGAAACTACATTAACATGCCTAATTTTAACTCGAAATTTTCTGGATGAAGCATTTTATCCACCACCTCACACATGGTAGGTCTTGCATCTCTGTCTTCTTCTGAACACTGCAAAGCTAACTTTAGTAGGATCTCCATTTTTTCCAAGTCATATTTACCATCCAATGCAGGATCCACAATTTCTTGAATCCATGATTTTGTTTCACTGTTTTCGTGCATCTTTTCTCTAATCCAAGTGACCAACAACCCTAGTCCCATCGAATCATCATCCCCCGAGTCACCATTTGCACAAACTTCCGGACTCTTACCTGTGATCATCTCCAATAAAACAATGCCGTAACTATAGACATCAACTTTGGATGTAATAGGCTTATTGAAAACCCATTCTGGAGCCATGTATCCTCTCGTACCCCTTATCGTGGAAAAGTTTGAATGATGCAAGCCACCTCTGTTAAATATCTTTGAAAGTCCAAAATCAGCAACTTTTGGCTTGTAATTGGAATCTAAAAGTATGTTTTTAGGCTTTACATCACAATGCAGGACCCATTCTAAGCATTCTTCATGCAAGTAAGCAAGTCCTTTGGCCGTTCCCAACGCAATTTCAAACCTTTTTTCCCAATCAAGATTGTTGGCATTCAAATTATCTGACAAAGAACCATATTCCATGTACTCATAAACAAGAAGCCTGTGCTTTCCCTCGGCGCAATATCCCCATATTTCTATCAAATTCATGTGGTTCAGGTTGCCTATAGTGCTCACTTCAGCAAGAAATTCAGCTTCTCCTTGATAGTTGGCTCCACAGAGAGACTTTATAGCTGCAACTCTGCCATCAGACAACTTCCCTTTGTACACAATACCACCGCCTCCTCGGCCTATCTTTTCACTGAAATTGGACGTGGCCTTCTTAAGCTCAGCATAAGTGAATTTCTTGAATCTTGTCGAAAGTTGAAGGTAGCCTTGCGTAATTTCATTGGAGCTTTTTCTCGTTTTAATAAAGTAAGTGAGAACACAGAGAATTTCAAAGACTCCGGTTACAAAAACCGACCAAATGAATGATTTTATCCATCCATTATGTTCTTTCCTTCCGTAAGCTCTGTCCAACATCACTCTCTTATCGTCACATTGGAGGTTTCGTTCATATGGCTCCTGCCAGGCACGTCGTGCTTTAGGTACTTTCAGGTAAACAGAATCAGGCCAACTAGATTGAACATAGCCATTGAAAAGAAGTGTTTTCGGGTAACAACCATAGGTGCCATTGCCCTCAACATACTTGTATTCGAAACCTTTACAATCACAGCTCTTCAAGCACAAATCTTTACATTCTTGCAAGGTTGTATTGCGAAAATATGCAATGTCATACCCATAAAACTCAACATGGCGAAGTGGAATGAAATCCAACGAGCTTGTATCGTTGCAAGAAATCTTGAATTCTGGTTCACAACCGTAGGACCAATCTTTGGGATTTCTCATCCTGTATCCTGGTACACAAGAACATTTTCTGCCAGAGACAGGATCATAGGAACACAAACTATTTAATCCACAAACTCCATGAATCCTGCAGGCTGCTAGAAACAACTGCCAAGAAACTTTCCACGTGTTGCTTAGCATATCTAGGCTGTACAATCGAAGATTGCCATCTACGTCAAGGCTAAATCTTCTTTGCAATTCCACACCATAATCAGCAGATTGGAATCCAAATCGATCACTTGATATAAAATTCCCCAAACGATCAAGAACAGCAGTTTTGCTGTCATTGTAGGTGGACCGACCTGCAGACATGGATGGCATGGAGTTTACAAGCAATGAGTTCAACGCAAAACATAAATATATTGATCAAAATCACTAAAATTTCAACAAAAATCAAGATAAGATTTAACCAACTAAATTTGAATCCGTCTTTACTGACCAGTAGACTCGAATGGAATATATAAAAATCGATTCAACTAGCGCTAGTATTTTCCATGCAAACATAGATACTTACATATGTAAAAGAATCACTTAAATTTCATCAATAACTAAAGATTGAACGAATTAAATTTAACTTCTGAATACGTCTCAACTGACCTGCATCCCACACAATTAACCACGGACTTGGCCAGAAAACGCTCGTCATCTCTATGCCATCAAAGACAAGATGCAGGACATTATCTTCATTAAAATGTAACTGGTAAAATCCAGAGGAGAAATTAGTCGAGCTTCTACGCGACACAAGCTTTGATGTTTTAGTAAGTGGTTGTCCAGGAAGAAGTGTGTCCGTAGGTGCATCAAAGCTTTGCCATAATTTTTCACCTTCATACGTTACAAGCACCAGATTTCCATTATCCAGCAACCTTAACTCAACAGAGGAAGTTGATACTTGTGTACCAGATTCCCAAACATTTATCTGATTCGCGTCAATCAGTACGAGGTTGCCTGATTTGAGCAGTGACAGATGTGATTTTTGTCCGTTTATCGGTTGATCACGATTAGCCATCCAAGCAAGTGTGTTGGTTCCATCAGCCAATGGCTTAGTAAACCATATCGCAAATAAATAAGCATTGACACCAACAGTGTAGAAACCAGCTGTGAACTTTCCATTTCGAGACGAAATTGAATCTTGTGGAGCTGAAAGTGAATCTCCAGATGATAAACTATAGATTGTTGAGGAATAAGATGGAATTGGAAATGAAACAAGAAATGAAGCTAAAACAAGAATTGAAATTTTTGTATTCATCTTATAGTATGAAATCCTAGTTGATACAAAACTTTTGGAATATATGTATATGTTTGAATGAGACGAAAAGGAAAAATCTATTTCACTCTGTTAGCGAGTATTCGATTTCTCATCTTATAATCTCCTTCTCATACAGTCGATTTTTAATTATGAGACAGAGGATAGTTGTATAGATTGCAGGCGGCTAATAGGAAAATATTAAAAGGGTGGTTGAAGAATTTAAGAAGTGAATTATTGATTGATCATTGAGGAAAAGACCAAAAAATAAAAAAATAAAAAAATAAAAAAAATTAAAAATATTAGAGGAATTTCATTGACCTGAAATATATGATATTTTCTCAACTTGCTACAAATTCAATTAAAAATTATTCATTTGGTTGATCTCTCTTAACATTCCTCAGGTGGGGGAGTTGTTGCTTCTTTTAGAGTGCAATTAAATATTGAGAGAGTCATGTATATACACACACACTCACCAAGTACGTACAATAAATTAGTATTTTTAAAATATAAATTGATTTTAAAAGATAAAAGTTAAAATTAATCAATTTGAAAATAAATTAAATTGTGTCATTAAATGTCTGCGACCCCTTCAAATAAAACATATTGTTCTCGCATACAATGATCCAATAATTACAAAACAATAAGTATTGAAAAAAAAATACATATTTTTTATATATAAAAAATCTTTTTCTGGCGGCTGCTACATGGGACTGTCTCTTTTATATTCTTTTTGGGGTCTATATCAATATATTATCCTGTCTCCGTTAAAAAAATTATACTATCCTTAATTTGGTCTTATATAAGTTCAATTATACAAATTTTAAAAATTAAATTGCGTATAATCAACATATTTTATAAGCACTATTTACTTGAACAGAATGAATGACATATTTTTATACTAATCACTATTTATTGAGACCAGAACAACACCAAAACCATGGAAAATCATATTTTTAATCCATCCCCTAAGTTCCAGATTTATTTGGAGCTGTCTACATCACACTAAATCATCTTCTAGAAAAATTCTACTCTCTTAGCGTATTATTCTTTCCGTTCATTTTACTTGTTTAGTTTAAAAAATAAAGAGATAATAAAAATAATATAATAAAAAAATTATTTTATTTATTGCCAGAATAATTCAAAATTCTACTTGAAGAATTTTATCGAATATATTGTTTGTACTTTTTAAATGATGTTTCAAGTTAAATATAAATAAATAAAAATAGATAAAGAAAGTAAATATAATAAAAACTCAGCTTCCTAGCAACACACAAAGGAAAAACAAGGAAGACAGAAGTCGTATTAACATTATAAATAAGGAATAAAAAAGAAAAGCAGGGTTAGGATTTTGACTTTTTGAATTTTAAATTAAGTTTTTGATAAATTATTTAAATATATTAAGTAATTTTTTTTTACATAAATACAAAATTTGCATTAACTAAAGGAGTTGTTGAACATGTAGGCCACATGCTAGCTCCATCCTTGATGAAAACACTCAATTGAACCAAAATATTTAAAGAAAAATTATCTAATTGAATACACGTTTCGTTTTATTACAAGCTCTAAAATTTTCTATCATGTAAAAAAATTATAAAAATTTCTTCTTAAATACATCATTACTCTCTCTCGGATACGTTTCTATTTATATTGGATATATCCCTATCCTCTCTCGTATACATCTCTCCCCTCTCAAATACATTTCCATCCCATTATCAAGAATACATCCCTCTCATTAAGTGATGTATCATTCGCAATCTGTGAGTATGTATCTGTAGATTTTCTGATGTATCCAAGATCCTATAAATTTAAGGAATTTTTGTATTTTAAGAAAGAATAGGAATATAATATGATTAGCTCTTACCACTAAGAAATTTTTGTAAAATATACAAAATGTAAACTCATAATACTGTTGTAGCAGCAATACTAATAATGATAATATTCATGTCTTTTTACACCTTGATTCATAATAAATTATCTACCATATAAAATCCCCAATGCTTCATTGAATATCATAGTTCATTATATTAAGCATTCTAGACATGTTATTCCCTTTTCAGTTCACGAACAAAAATAACCAAACAAGAAATCCTAGTTTAACTAAAAGTGAAAATAAAAGTTAATCTAGTATACCCAAACACATATTTTATATTATATAATTAATATGCCCCCGGCCTCTTCTTGGACTTGTTGCGAATCTAATCGTATGATTTATTTGGAATGTTGCATCGGAGCCCCCTGCATTGCTAGAATTCATGGCCTAGCACCCAGAGAAAACTACCGAAATCACTTGTTTCCAGTTCCTTGGCCCATAAAATTCTACTAGACATCCCCCGCCCCCGTCGGGCCACCTAGGCCTGTTCCCAGGCTCGTTGCAGATCCAATCGTATGATTTTTTGGGAATGCTGCGCTGGAGTCCCCTGTAGCGCCAGAATCTGTGGGCTAACACCCACAGAAAACTGTCCAAATCATATTTTTCCTTGTTCCTTGGCCCATAAAATCCTACCAGGCGTCCCCCACCGTCGTCGGGCCACCTGGACCTTTTCCCGGGCTCATTGCAGACCCACTTATATAATTTTTCAATAAAGTTGCGCTGGAGCCCCTGCAACGCCAGAATCCGTGGGCGAACATCCACAGAAAACTGTCGAAATCGCCTATTTCCTGTTCCTTGGCCTATAAAATCCTACCAAGCATCCCCCGCCGCCGTCGGGCCACCTGGGCCACTTTCCGGGCTCGTTGTCAACCCATTCATATGATTTTTTGAGAATGTTGCGTCGGAGCCCCTTATAGCGCCAGAATCCGTGGGCTAACATACAGAGAAAATTGCCGAAATCGTCTGTTTCCTATTCCTTGGCCCATAAAATCCCGCCAGGCGTCCCCCACTATTGCAGTCCACCTAGGCTTCTTCCCAGGCTCGTTGTGGACACACTCGTGTAATTTTTTGGGAATGTTGCACCGGAGCCCCCTTGTAGCGCTAGAATTCGTGGGCTAACACCCATTGGGAACTACTCAAATTATCTTTTTCCTGTTTCTTAGCCAATAAAATCCCACCAGGCGTCCCGTGCCGCCGTAGGCCACCTGGGCCTCATCCCAACCTCATTGCAGACCTACTCGTATGATTTTTCGAGAATGTTACGTCGAAGCCCCGTACAGCGCCAGAGTTGGCTAACACTAACAAAAAACTGTTGAAATTGCCTATTTCCTGTTCATTGGCTCATAAAATCCCAATTGCGTCCCTTGCCATAGCCAGGCAACTTGGGCCTCTTCTTGGGCTTGTTGCGGACCCACTCGTATGATTTTTCGAGAATGTTGCACTAGATCCCCCTGCAGCGCCAGAATCAGTGGGCTAACACCCTCAGAAAGCTACTGAAATCGCTTGTTTCTTATTCCTTTGCCCATAAGATCCCTCTAGGTGTCCCCCACTGCCACTGTCTACTGTCCACCTGGGCCTCTTCCCGGGCTCAATGTAGACCCACCCATACGATTTTTCGAGAATGTTACGCCGAAGCCCTCTGTAGCGCTAGAATTTGTGGGCTAACACCAACAGAAAACTGCTGAAATCACCTGTTTCCTGTTCCTTGGCCCATAAAATCCGACCAGGCATTCCCTACCGTCGCTGGGCCACCTGGGCCTCATCCGACCTCATTGCGGACCCACTCGTATAATATTTCGGGAGTGTGCACCAGAGCCCTATGTAGTGCCAGAATCCATTGACTAACACCCACAAAACATTGCCGAAATCGCCTGTTTCCTGTTTAATGGCCCATAAAATCACACTTGGCGTCCCCTGCCGCTGTCAGGCCACTTGGGCCACTTCTTGGGCTCGTTGCGGACCCACTCATATAGTTTTTTAGGAATGTTGAGCGGGAGCCCCCTACAGCGAAAGAATCTGTGGGCTAGCACCCACAGAAAAAAATGTCGAAATCACCTGTTTCCCATTCCTTAGTCCATAAAATTCCACCAGGCGTCCCCCGCAACCGTTGGGCGATCTAGGCATTTTTCCGGGCGCGTTGCAGACCTACTCGTATGATTTTTCAGGATTGTTGCGCCGAAGCCCTTTGCAGCGCTAGAATCTGTGGCTAACACCCACAGAAAATTCTACCTGCTTCTTGTTCCATGGGCCATAAAATCGCCCACCAGGCGTCCTTTCACCACCCAGGGCCACTGGGCCTCTTACCGGGCTCATTGCGGTCTCACTCGTATGATTTTTCAGGAATGTTGTGCGTGAGCCCCCTACAACGACAGAATTCTTAGGCTAACACCCACAGAAAAAACTGTCAAAATCGTCTGTTTCCTGTTCCTTGGTCCATAAAATCCTACCAGGCCTTCGTCAATGCCGCTGGGCAACTTGGGCCTCTTGCCGGACTCGTTGCGAACCCAACCGTATGATTCATCGTGAATCTTGCGTCGTCCTGAATAGGTCTTTTTCATTTTTTTAGGTTTATGCTCTACTCCGGGTAAAGATCCGCCAGATTTGAATTTGTACATATAGGACAAATGCTCCTATTACCATTTTTTTTTGTATTTTTTATTTCAATTTATTTTATACAAGTAAATATTTATTAGAGTTGAGATAACTTTGCTTGACAATTAGGATCTCTTTACAAAGAAAAATATGAATAGCAATCATAGATATCTTACCAATACAATTGGATTTTTTCTAAACGGAGCCTGGATACTTCATTTTTTTAGTCCGGATCTCCACACAGCCCCAGAATCCGTGGGCTAACACCCACAAAAAACTGTCGAAATTGTCTGTTTCCTGTTCTTTAACCCATAAAATCTTATCAGGCCTCCGCCAACGGCGCGGAGCCACCTGGGCCTCTTGTCGAGCTCGTTGCAGACCCACCCATTTGATTTTTCAGGAATCTTTCGCCGAAGCCCCATGCAGTGGGCTAACACCTATGGAAAACTGTTGAAATCGTTTATTTCCTGTTCCTTGGCCCATAAAATCCAACCAGACCTCCGCCAACGCCGTCAGGCCACCTGGGCCTCTTGCGGGCTCGTTGTGGACCCACCCGTATGATTTTTTGGGAATCTTGCGTCGAAGCCCCACGCAACCTCAGAATCTGTGGGCTAACACCCACGGAAAACTAATGAAATGGTTTGTTTCCTATTCCTTCGCGCATAAAATCCTACCAGGCCTCCACCAACGTCGTCGGGCCACTTGGGCCTCTTGTCGGGCTCGTCTCGGACCCACCCGTATGATTTTTCGGGAATCTTGCACCGGAGCTCCATACAGCCCAGAATTTGTGAGCTAACACCCACAAAAAAATTGCCAAAATCGCCTATTCCCCGTTCCTTGGCACATAAAATCCTACCAGGCCTCCGCCAATGCTACCGGGCCACCTGGGCCTCCTCCGGGCTCGTCGTGGACCCACTCGTATGATTTTTTGAGAATCTTGCGACGGAGCCCGATGCAGCCCCAGAATCTGTGGGCTAACACCCATGGAAAACTGCCGAAATCGCTTGTTTCCTGTTTGTTGGCCCATAAAATCCCACCAGGCGCCCCCCGCCTTCGCCAAGCCACCAGAGCCTCTTCCCGGGCTCGTTGCGGACCTACTCATATGATTTTTCGGGAATGTTACACCGGAGCCCCTGCAGCGCCAAAATCCGTTGGCAAACATCCACAGATGTAAATATATATATTGAGCCCCTACACTGTACACTGAATCGAAGAGCTGAACTTTTAAAAAAAGAATGCGAACATCGAATCGAAAAATCGAATTAGTATGATTTGGTTTAATTTTCTGATTTTTCGATATATATGCTCAACCCAATAAAAATTTTAAACAGTTTAATTTTATTCGCCACCTCCGT
>JAPFFP010000080.1:23249255-23259778 GCA_026153255.1 Solanum medicagineum | reverse complement strand
CCCCCCCCGCCCCCCCCCCCCCCACACACACACATTTCCACCCTACCCTCATCCCCTTACCCCCACTCCTGCCTCCAAATTTTTTAAGAAAAATAAAAAAATCAGGCACAAAAAAAATTGTGCAATTAAGAATTTTTTATTATGAGTTGGGGATCTATGGGTTATATGGGTACTCATATTTTACCCATTTTGATCATATTTGTATGAGTTTTTAAAATAGACCAACTCATATAGAAAATTTGAGTGATCCATTAAAATTAGAATATTTTATACAAATTCCATATTTTTTAGAATTGAAATTGACACCTATGGTCACAACCTACGGATGGTAATTTTTATGGAATTAATAACCAACTAGACACATTAATTAGAGAGTACTCCCTCTATTTCATATTAAGTGAATTGTTGGGTTATTTCACACATATTAAGAAAAAAAATAAAGACAAAATTTAATCATATTTTTCCATTTTTACCCTTTTCAAACTCCACACACTCATTTCATGCATCATTTAATTCTCATACAAAACTCAACCTTAGAAACTTAATTAATGAAGGGTAAAATTACAAAAGATTTCTAACATATCCCTTGAAAAGTGAACAATTCACTTATTTTGAAACATCAAAAATTTCCTAACAATTAACTTAATACTCCCTCCGTCTCAAATTAATTGAATTTTTGAGACTTTTTTCAAGGTTCAAAATAGTTGAATTTTTCAAAGTTCAAGATGAATATTTGAAACTTTTTTTATATCTACCCTTTCATTTATTCAACTTTTACATTTTCTAGGAAATAAATTACATTATATATTTATGATTTTACAAAGGGCAATAGTGAAAAATATGGTGTAAAGTTTGTCTTTGAATATTTTTCTTAATATATGTGTATTACCTTATAAATTCAGTTAATATGGGACAAAGAGAGTATGAAACGAAGGGAGTAATAGATAAGGATATTTATTCTATCCTATTATTTGCTAAAGGGCCATATCAATGACGGGATGCCTTATTCTAACCGGTGCCAAATAATTATTCTCATTCGTCCCATTTTAACTTAATTTATGAGATAATTTAAATATATTAAGAAAAATATTTAAGGACAAAATCTGAATCATATTTTCACTATTGCCCTTTGTTGAAATCATAAATATATAGTACAATTTACCTCTTATAAAATATAAAACTTCAATAAATAAAAAGACAAAAATAAAAAAGCTTAAAACATTTATCTTGAACTTTGAACTATTCAATTATTTTGAACATTGAAAAAATTCACAAAAATTAAATTTCTATGGGACAGAGGGAGTATTATTTTGAAAAAAATCAATAATTATTCTCGTCTCAAGGCTAGAAGGTTTAAGTGATGAAGCCATCACATAATCATAAAATGATATTCAAATTCGACCTTAGTTGACAAGTAAGCACTCCAACTTTGAGATTGCATGGCTAGACACCTCAACTTAATCTCAACAGACAACTAAATATTCCGACTCATCCCACCGTATCACATGAACACCCGATGCTGAGGTGACACATAAACTTTGAATGTGCCTAATCATTTTATAAGTATTCAATTGACACAACGGGGACGAGTTAAGATGTGCATACTCAAAGTTAAATTGAAATATTACTATGTTGAGTGTGTCGATTGATTTTCGACACTCAACACCTCCTAATTAAGCAGAATAAATTTCTCTCATATCTAACATGACAAAAGCATAGTTTGGGTAACTGAGGTAACTGTTTTCAAGAGAATATTAGCTGGACAGCCAGAATATAGCCACTGTAACAGGCAATAAGTAGCAACATTACTAGTTACAGGCCTAGTAATATAACAAAAGTTATGCACTGGAAACCAGAGAATATACATCACTAGGTGTGACACAGAAGAATATACACTACTAGAAGAAAGGTTCCAGCTCGGTTTTCCTATTTCTTGACAGCCACGCCAGGATCGTCTGCAGAATGATATGTCGACAGAAAAAATGCACTTTGATTCTTCTGCAGGAATCTGTAAGGAAGGAAGATAAGTTAGGATTAGTCTCTGGAATGTAACAAAATTTAAAATGAGCAACAAACATCCATTATCAGCATGCAATTGCAAGATCATAGTTCTAGTATAGGAAAGAATTGGACTTGTACAGTAGGCTGCGGAGTACAGAGGTTTGCTCTCAAGATTCCCTACTAACTGTGGTAATCCACATTCATTATAGAAACTCAATCGAGAACAAAGTTACTCGAGGGAGTTCTGTGAACATGAAGATCTCTTATGTTAGTGGTTCTGTTCAAGACAAAATTGGAACGCATAGAGCAGAAGCGATGAAAGAAGCATCGAGAAAGATTACATGGATTTGCAATTATTTACAGGAAGTCAAAACTAACGACAGAGTTTATTTTTCAACCCAAAGTCTAGTATGCAACAGAAAAGGCTGCAACATAATCTATTATAGCAATTTTAAATCTTTCTAATTCAATTACTTTCTTAGGAATTTCAGAGTAGTTTCCAAGTTATTAGATGGAGTAACCTTTTCTTCCCTATATAAGTCTCCGTCTCACAAGAATTATGTACCTAGTTCAGGTTTAGGCTTGCCACTATATATTCTTCCATGACCATTATTTTTGTTGACATACACACTTCTCATATCTTCCTTAGGTATTCCTAAGGGCCTAAAATCAACAACAAACAACCCAGTATAATCCCACAAGTAGGGGCCTGGAGAGGGTAGAGTATACCAGATAAGATCCTTGGCTCGAGGAAAGCAAAATCTAAGGGCCTAAAATCAAGTTAAATGAATTTGTGTTCAACATGTCAGAAACATAAGAAATCTAAACCTGAGAAAGTCTTGCAACTCCTGCTTCAACTCTGCTAAGGTCAAATCTTCAATACTAGCATAGAACAGAATCTCCGGCAACTTAACTGCAGACGACAAAAGAAGTGGCTGTTAAAGGTATTTATTGATGTATGTGAAAGTCAAGTTTAAACGATTATCAACTTCACAATCATGAAGTGACATTGAAACTCGGCAAAACCATTCACAAACTTCTGTTTCACTCACTTAACATATAATATACTAAGGCTGCTTACTACTCTGCCTTTGCAACACTGAATTCTGATGCAAAAAGTCTAAAGAAATTATTTTACATCTTGACATGGGAATTAGTCTTAACCACATATGGCTTCCCTGTTGCCAAATAAATAATCTACAGATTTGTGGTTGCTCCTTGTAACTTATCCAAAAAAGGATTAGATAACAATAAAGAATCTCCTCAAACTCAGAAACTGGATGGAAATTTTAGCTTATTACACACCCAGAAATGAGGACTTTGAAGTCAACAAACACAGGTAACCAAGTTTGAAACATATAATATGAAACATAAACACTAAAAAATTACATATTAAGACATGCAACATCAACTGCTTGAAAATTTGATTAAAATGAACATACCAAAGAGCCGTAAGAAATGCTCAGCTCCATACACAGAGGAAGGTGAGACACCATCTTTAATCGATTCTTGGAACTGTTCCCGCTCGTTTTTGTAAAGGAGCATAGCAGGCAGTGCTTTGTTGAAGTAGCATTGCAAACCACTGAGAATCTCTCCAACTGAATCAGATATCCTTCACCCACCAGAATCAATTAAGGTAACATTTAATTTACTCGTTATTGAACTAATAATACTTGATGAATGGAATCAATGCAACTCAAGATATCAATAATTTTAAAAAGCTGAGAAGATGAGAGAGAATTGAAGCAGATAATGCAAGGTGGTGGTCAACATTAAATAGGTATCCCCTAAGAGTTCATTCTCGAAACAAATCCAATAGATATAAGACACGAAAATTTGCAGTCCAACTCACAAATAGACTTAGATGATTCTTTGCAACAAAAAAAGCATTTTTTTATTGATATAATCAAGTTAAAGGAAATAATTCTCTAGACCATAAAATAGTGCCCCTCTCTTTTACTATTATTGTCCACAGGACAGAGATTCGAAAAAGGTAAAATTTAATGAAATGAAAGGATACATAGTAACCATCAATTAATTAGAGAAACATTCAAGTAGACACAGATGATAGAGAACTTACACTCCATCTTTTTTCAGACGATAGTCATGATATTTCTCTAGTATTTCGTCCACATTTGGAGAACGTGGAAGTTTGACAAGCTGCATAAATATTGTTCCCTCAGTCAATCAACTTAAGAGGATAGAGAGACGTCAATACCCTTATCCCCCCCCCCCCCAAACTCTCGAAAAAGACGGAGAAACAAGACACACCAGATTCAACAATTTGACAAGAAAAGAAAGCAGAGTGTTATGACATTTAAGATGTGAATTCAAGTAAGTTAAAAACATCTTGCTTTAGGTTTCAGTAATAAAACTTCTATTTTCAGAACATGACATCCTTCCCTTTCAAAAACGAAAACAGAACATGACATCCTTCTCACCAGAATGAGAGTTCTGAGAAGGATCAAATAGGATATTTCTCCTTCCCAGGTCATGCCAACTAAGCTAAATATCTCTCTCAGTATAAACTCAGATGAAGTGCTCAAATTTATGCTTTAGACCAACAAAAACTCTTCTGATAACTTCAATTACAAGAAAACTATCTCATTTAGCCGCAACTTGCTCAATTACAAGAAAACTATCTTAATTACAAGAAAACTATCTCAATTACAAAAAGGTGATGATGGAAATAAATGCTAGCACCAGTGTCATATCAAAGACATTGTTACTATCTTTTCATGTACAATTGATCTTTTATCTATAGCATAACGGTTGAATCACGACGAAGTTGAAAAAAGTTTGTTAATGACTACCCGCTGCTTTCATTCCACAAGAAATGACCTGCTTTGATAAATAATAACAATAAATATTGCAATTAAAATGTTTGATAAGTCATTATAGACTTTGATTTAGGGAGATCTTTGAAATATTGGTTTCAAATGTGAAAGTAGAATACTAACCAAAGGGAGTACATGTCAAGTCTGAAACAATAAAGCAGAACCAGTGTACTTGTATCAGCGGGGAGAGGAAAAGAATCACCGAATTAGCTTGAATCATTGGATCATTGGAGAAGAATTACTTTACCATTTATTGAAAGATATCAGATGTTTTGCATGAAGAAAAAGAAAGTAAAATGTTTTGGAGATAAGAGAGTGTAATCAAATCACAAATTCCTCCTCCTTTCAGGGACAGTGATTCTAAAATCTTTTTCTCATCAAGTCATTAAGTAAAATTAAGAAAGCAGTGTACAACTTAGTCTACACTATTAATTGACTCAGAGGAGAAAAGAAAAAAACAGATCAGTATAATAGACAGCAAATCGTAGAGTAACCGCAAATGCGCAATGTTCTAACTTAAAATAAAGAAGGAAAAAATTGAACTCCCAGTCTACGCCAAACTACTACAAGTACAAATAAAATAACAAAAGAGAGCAGGTTTGAGAATCTGGAGATTTTTCATGAAAAGTGATTAAGCAACATGGCGTAGTAAATATTGTATCAATGTTTTAAGGAGACAATCAAAAAGTTAGAGCATTTTCAATGTCTGTACCTTGCCCAAGTGGTTGACAAATTCACAGTCATTAATCAGTTGCTTCTTCAAGTGTGGTGGTATTTGGATACTGACAAGCTTTTCTGGAGGAAGACCATCCTTGTCCTGAAAAAATGCTAGATTATAATCTAACAAGTAACATCTTAATTGATCAAGAAAACACATAAGAGACCTAAATGGATGAAGGAAACCAAAGCTAAACGAACTCTTGCATTTAAAAAACTGGAGCAAAAACTACTTGTGGACAAACATTATTCACCAAGTGTCATTGGCCGAAGAATCTAATATAGCATGAAAATGATGGGGATCAAGAAAAGCAAGGCCTGCCTTCAAGAGAGCAAATTACTAATCATCTTCTAAACCATGACTTTATCATTAGCTACCCAACTCTGTGAATTGCTTACCCATTTTACGTCAACAAATAAACTATGTTTTTAATATTTACTTTTAATTGCATTCACATTTTAAACATAGATCACCATCCAATGAGAACAGCCATTGCCAGTTGGAACCAGTCACCGAATAGCCTTAAGGTTTGAATTCTTTTAGAATATTCACTAACTGGGTCATAAAGTAGCAGTTCGTGTGAATAGGCTGCTCCCAAACAGCATTAACTGAAGCTAAAACATCAGAAGCGCCATCTTTTTCAATATGTAAGTGTAACTTCCATTTTTTATCAGATACAAACATGTAACAGTATAACTTCTAAATCAATCATTAAGTATTAAGAAAATAGAAAACACAAGTGAACATATTTTCACAGAAAAAAGTACAATTAAAATGAGGACTCTAGCATCATTATTGCAACAGATACATGAATAGAGATGCAGCAGAAAGAAAAATAAGCATCTGATCCTCAGCAGAAAAAAGGTAACATAGACCGGAAAATGCACCTTAGGCGGACTATCAGTCTTTCTCTTTCTGCCTCTCCCCCCTGTATCAAACAATAACTGAATGAAATCAAGTACAATATAAAGTTCACATATTTAAGAAGGAAATAGAAAACCACTTAAGCAGCATAGAGAAAAATAAGATAACAGTAGATAAAGCATGAGTCTGAAAATCCCATAAGGTACATCATAATAGGAATGTTTCAGGCCAAAGATGTAAAACCTGTGCAAATGAATTAACACCTGGAGCATGAAAAGAATACTTCTGTCATCTATAGAAACTATTCTTAGAAAGCCAACAAATGCTCTTCTAATCGCAGAAAAATAGAAGTAACTCAGTTCGTCCGCCACGAAAAGAAGAGGGGAGTGGGTAGACCAACAGAGTGGATCCTTCCATGGATAGGACAAGAAGGGAACCACCCTATTGCTAATTCAGTAGAGTGCAAGTGATCTAACCTGTAGAGCCTTTTGTTTTCATTTGTGATCCACGTGCAGCCTTTCCACCATTCTTATCAGTATCCTGTTTTTTCCTAAGCTCCTGCTGCTTCTGAACATTCTCTTCTGTGTGTTTCATTAATCGATCTATGCCCACCCATTCATCCCAGCTATTAAAAAGTGAAAGAGAAAACAAAAAGATAAACGCCTTCCTTGATGAAATGCATAGAAAGTAAATCAAATAAAACAAACTATGCTCGACCAAGTATAAAACAAATCACTACTAGCAGTCACCAATACTAGAGCAATAATCAGAAAGTATTGACCCCGAATAAAGGCTAGAAGCATCGAAAAAACATCTGATTTCAGTAAATTTTTAAGAAAGGAGGGAAAAATCGGAAGCAGGTTGACAGTTTATAAAGAAAGAACCTGAGTCAGTTGAATGGAAAGTGCCTAGTGTGAGGGAAAGGCTAGAGACTACCCCAATAGACTTTAAAGAACCTTATGATGATGGAAATTATCAAAAAATCAAAAGCGCGTCAATTTGGAAACTTGCTGCCAGCAAGAATCTTATTTAGAATTAAACTTCTGCTTGAGGAAAAACTTGAATGATGTACTCACCTTTTGTTCCAACCCTGAAAAAGGAAAAAGAAGCATGGGTTATAGCACATATCTAAACATCACCTTTTTTAGCTCCCATAATGCATTCATTCCAGGGGGAAGTACTCTCTACCAACTAATCAGAAGATGGATGACAGCAATGTTTACTGTTAAAAATGTAGCCTTTAAAATATCATAGAGTTGGGGGAACTGATACTTACAAGATAATGAACAAAATATCTCCACTCCTTTATTTGATACATAGCTTTTTGAACCTTCATACCCAGAAAAGAAAAAAGAAAAAGAAAATTAAAATGCAGTAGATGAGTACAAATTTCATGGATAAAAATAGCCTTAACCGTAAGATTAACTAATATTAAGAACTTCGAACTAGTAGACGGAATTATAGACTGGAAATTTTTACACGAAGAAAACAAAAATCATCTCAAAAGGTTAGATTTTGATACTAGCAACATGATTCGTAAACCAAACACCTTCCTAATCCATAATATCAACTATTACTTCTCTAAATAAATTGTCTACTTCAGAAGATTATTTTCTCAATGCAGATGGCAATGGAGGTTGTGCCCTAGCAGATCGATCCAAAATTAGATTCATCAATATTAAAATATCAATATTTCCTTTACCAAAGAATGGAATGATAGTGAAATAAAATCAAGTAATTGTATATCAAAGTGAAAGGTACGTTTTATAGAACAGTTATAAAAAAACAGCAACTTATAAAAGGGTGAATGTTGGTTCCTTAAAGCCCACCACATCCACAAACAGAGTGTTGCAAAATGTGGGTACCACGATAGATGTTCCTCCATAAAGGCTACACAAGATTAGAAATGATCACATTCACAAAAAGGTTCAAGCAGCACACGTTGAGGATAAATGAGAGAAGGTCCCTTGAGATGGTCTGTTCATCCATTCATAGATGTAAAACCACGGCTACTGAGATGTTAAAAGGGAACCACACATTCTGAACCCCCTTTACATATAGGAATCCCCCTGTGTTTACCTCTTTACATTCTGAAAAATCCTTAGCAAAAATCCTGCCTCCGCCACTATTAGCACTTCTATTTAACATCCTATGCTTTCTAGAGATTTTGAATTCTAAAGGGTCACTCCCTGTATCAACCTTAATCATATCCCTTGTGACTTTATTTCGTGTAATCATTCATATCTTTATCCCTATTCCCTTGTGAGCTTATATATAGCTATATCCCTTATCATCTCAATTTTCAACACAAACCATTAGACAAGAACACAACAAATGAAAAGACTGCTACAATTCCCCAGTCAATCCAATTTCTTATCAGTCAAAAAATTGAAAACATACATGTCAAACAAAAAAGCAATCTTTTTTACCCCAAATGCAAAAAAGGGTGAAGAAAACAAGCTGTACCTTAGCTTCATAGAGTTGTTGGCTATGAAACGCGAGAACTTTTTCCCCTTCTTGAAAAGGGGATGAAGGAGGCGAGTCAACAAGCTCAGCTTCATCAGAGCCAATGGTGGAATCGTCCGTTACTGCAGCTGCATTTGAGCTCCCCATTTCTGTAGAACAAAGAAATTAAAGGGGTAAATTGTAGATAAAGGAAAGAGTTCAATTTGTATATAGAGAAAACTGTACAGGTCAGGTGGCGAAGATGATGATATGGCGGCACTCTGCTTACTGGAACCCGAAATTGCTGTACATAAGGTTTTCTATTTATTTTTTGGAAAAGGGAAGCAAAAGGTCAAAAAAGGAAGAGTCTTAAATTTATTACAATTTTTATTTACTTCATATTAGTGAATCAGTGAAACAATATAGTAAAAATATGTAAGGACATAAATTAAATTATATTCTTTATTAATATTTTTTTGTTTATTTTAAAGGGATAGATGTAGAAAAAATTTAAAACATTTATTATAAAATTTGAATAATTTAAAAAGTTTTAAAAATTTTGCCTAATATGATATAGAGAGAGTATTAATAGTGAAGGAAATGACAAATATAGAAAAAAAATTGAATGTTAAAAAATTCAATTATTTTGAATAACGGAAAATATCCCAAAAAAATAATTCTGTATAAAATGGAGAAAGTATTAAATTGTAACGTATTATTCAAATTGGTGGCACATTACATAAATTTAACTTAATAGCTAAGATTTCATTAATTAAAAGAAACCTTAATCATAATTAGAATAATTAGTTACTCTCATAGATTTGCTTCCAAATTTTCTCACCATTCTAAATCTAGATTATATTTTTTTCTAAATATATATAAAAAAATGCCTTGAGTAAATTTCCTAATATGTAAATGCGAGTAATTACATATATAATCATTTTTGCCTTCATCAATTAATTAATTAAATAAATTTTATCCATTAAATTAAACTTATATCATGCATCACCAATTCAAATAATTTTTTTTAAAAAAAAATGAATATAAGAAAAATGAAGAAAAATCGGACCCAATAGTAAGATATGTGTCATTTTGAAAACTTAGAAACCCTTGATTGATCTTTAATTAGTTTGCTGTGTCATCTTATTTAAATGTGTGACTAATTTAACGATAGCATTTTTAATTGCGGCATCATGCGTCCATGAATCGATTAACTCTAATATATATAAAGAATAAATTATGTAATTAAGCAAACATATGATATATATTTACATTATATCACTTTAGTTTGAAAAAATTATAATTTATAGCGATAATTAAGATTTTATTACTATTTTCTGTCTCCTCTCTTCATCTCTCTCGCATCTCTCCAAACTTTTATCAGATATATAAATACATGTATACAAGTTGCCTATATATAATTATCTGGCAGATATACATATCCAATTCAATAGATTTATATATACAGTTGGCGTCTCTCTACTCTCTATCCTCTCTCACTTGCCTTTCTCCTTCCTCTCTCAATATCCTCGTCTCTCATCTCTCTCCCAATCTCGTTCGCCAGATATACAAATATAATATATCAGTTACACATATACAATTATTTCACAGATATACACATACAATTTCACAAATATACATATACAATTCGTCTCTCT
>JAPFFP010000080.1:23232873-23244717 GCA_026153255.1 Solanum medicagineum | reverse complement strand
ATTGACTAACTGCTACTTCACAATTGAAAGAAGCGCAGACAGTTTAAAGAATCATTTTGCTTTATTCCATCATACCCTAAAGCCAAAAAATAGTGAATCTTTGGCTCCATCCAAGATTAATGAAAGTGCTTAATCACTACAGTAAATCTAATCACTTGTTCAATGTAATAATTGCCAGTACGATAGGTTATTGATTTTGATTTTTTTAAATGTCTTCATGTAAACAATTAGATTGACTTTCAATTAAAATACCATATACAGGAGTATTAATGTAAGTCCTTATGGAGATTTGACCTGCGTTACTTTTTTAATAGCACAAGCAACATATAGTCAGACAAAACTATTTAGATATATTGACTTTCTCAACTTGGTCGTTGGCATATTCCTCAAACAAACCAAAAAAATTCCAAAAACAAAAAATAAGATGTGAGAACTAAGAACTAGAAATGCTTTTATTCAAGAAAAAAATCCAAAAGCAAAAATATTTTTAACTTTTACATCAACCTAGCTAGTAATACAGTAAAGACAGTCTTAAGACAAAGAACATATAGTAATTAAATTCAAGGTACTAATTGAATGAAAAAAAATTCACGAATAAAGAACAAATTAAATTATTCGAATAAATTTCCCAAATAGCCATGCATTTTTCAGCTCCTATAGTTAATAAACTGTCACTATACTAGAGTTTCAAGTTTCACAAATGAAACTCCAAGATATTATCATAAAATTAATTTCCTAGTGATTATTTTTCAAAGAAAGGGGTCGAAAAATGGGCGTTGGACTAATGATTCATGCCAGGGCTAGGTCCAGAATTTTTTATTCCTCCAAGAGTTAAAGCATCTAATGATCTGTGTCCCTCTCCCCTAGAACTTGGTCCTCCTGTTTTTATTGCCTCAGCATATAATCCTTCCACAAGTTTGACGTCAATTGCATTTTCCATGATTTGATTTTCACAAGAGTTAAGAGGACGAGCTTCGATATTAAAGAAAAATAAAGAGCTCAGAAAAAAATAAATCGCGATGAAAATTGCAAAAAATTTGAGACCTCTAGCCATTTCTGATGATCAATAATAGAAGTTACACTATGATATATATTTGCTTGAATGTTGCGTGAAAATGTGGTGCAATCTTGCCCTATATTTATAGTAGATGATATTAGCTAGATAGCTAGCCTTCTAGGAAGAAAGTGTCATGTAATTAATTAGTCTGGAAATCTTTTGAATGGAATAGTATTTGAAGCAATTTCTGGGAAGCTGACAATTGGAATTTTTAAGCTTTCCAGTCCAAATTTGGTTGTTATAGTCCAAACGGGAATTGTTAATAGTTGTTCTTAATCCAAATGGTTAAAAACTTACTCGCATAGAGTATTTACATCAATCAAATTAATTAACTATGGATAAGTAATATACATTTTTAACTTTGATTAACAAAATTGGTTCTACTAATTAGTCATGAGTGGTTAATCAATCTTCTAGTTGCATTTACAAATTCATGCAAAATGTCATTATTTTTTTATTTAACCTTTAAACTTTTTTCAAAGAAATAGTTTCACTTTTTCTGGCCTTACGTAATGCAAGCCATTATGTCCATTAATTTCTTTTATCTATTACTTCTCTTGTGGTTTTATTTTATAAAATAAAACATAGGGGTATAATAGAATATTTTATATTGTTAACTCTTCTTGACCTGCCCGTTGAATCCTCTGGATAAATAATTATATTGGTGGAAAGTTTCTTTTTTTAATTCTCCATTCAAATTTAATCACGTACGTGATGAATAATGCATGCCGTCAGTTGCCGCTTAATTAAAATTCTTATCAACAGCCAATTTTGATTTCCCAACTTCTTAAAAGCCCATATAGTGAATTCTGGGATAGTCAAATTCGAGTTCGAAGTCACTTTTTTCTTCCAAAATATATAAATGGACACTCAACTTTTTATTTAACCAAAAGAGACACTTCGCTGGGGGAACAACCATATATGTTTGTGAGTTAAAAAAATGATGATCAAGGAGATGTGTTTGCTATTATCTTTCTTCTCCAAGATCATACAACGAGACAAACAATATCTCGATATATTTCTAAATTAATATGGGACACTTGGAAAATTCGTGTACTCTTCTCTTATATCATTATTACTCTGTTAACTAGTAAAGGAGAATCCATAATTAATTTAAACTTGATGCATTATGTTCACGTGTAAGATTTTTATCATTAAATTCATCGAACTTTTGAATTTTAATAACTTTTCGCAAATATATCCATTTTCGTTATCCAAAATGCTGAATATAGTGAAAGTATCCATTGAACCATGCGTTAATATTACCTATATGATTATTAGTTTGAAGACGGGGATATTATTATTCACATGGTTATTTTCTTAATTTGCAAAAGTTTTTCTCCTGGTGATTACATCTCCGTACTATAAATTATTGTCACTTTACGCCTAAATTGAAGAATATCATCATTCCATGCATTTAAAAACTTAAGTTGTTAGAGAAAATATACACTCTTTTAGTTTCTTTATTATAGTATCTGTCAACATCCACTTGCACAATAACATCATAGAGTTTCAAATTTTCAATAGAATAGATAAAATTGTGTGGATTATTGAGTTGTCTATACAGAGGGCATAGTGGGTGGAGAGGTAAGTACTCCTTCACCCTTAATCAAGGTCTCAAGTTCAAATTTGGGTATATAGTCGTTTTATTAGGGAGAGCTTTACTCGTCAGGTGAGACTTTCCGGGGCGAATCTGAATTAATTTCACTCGAATATTAATACTAAATACCGAATGAAAAAACAGTGAATTTATTATACTTAGTGGAAAAGATAATATTATATTCTTATTGAAGAGGAGTCAATTGATACCACGTCGTAGATAAAAGACGAAAAGGAAATGAACATTACATAATTCCATAATTTATTAGACTAAGTTATGCTTTATTAGAACTTACCCAAAATCTATTAAACCAAAGACTTCTACAACCCCTGTAACTCATTACAGCTTACTCAAAAAACGAAAAGGAATCTGAAAGAACTAAAAAATTGTTACAAGAAATTAAATCAATAATCATAAAACTAATAATAAAAGCTTAAATATTCAGTAAGGAACTAATGGTTCATGCCAGGGCTGGGTCCAGAATTTTTGACACCTCCAAGAGTTGAAGCATCTGTATATTTATGTCCCTCGCCCCTCGGACTTGGCCCTCCTGTCTTAATTGCTTCAAAATATAATCCATCGACATTAACAACGTTGAGAGGACGAGCTTCGCTCTTAATAAGGAAAAATGAAGAGCTTAATAAGAGATTGATCGCCATCAGTACCGCAAACAAATTGAGACTTCTTGCCATTTTCGATGGAACCTTGCTCAAAGTTGGAGATAATAATATGATTTTCTTGTAAGTACTTTGTGTTTTGTGTTAAAATGTGGTGCATCCTTGCTCTATATTTATAGTAATGTATGTACATGCATGGAAATAAGAGGTATTTGATCAAGAAATTAAGTTTTTTTGATGAAGTAACTTCTGGGAAATTAACTATTGGACTCTCGCACTCATTGGTCCAATTTTGGTTTCTCATTAGTCAAGAATTGTTAATTTATTAACGTTGAAGTCGCACTTAGGAAAAAGAAAAGTAGTGGACATTTTTTCTCTTTTCTATCTTCTTGCATGCGTGTTAGCCTACGTCAACCATTAACATGCATCGTTCATCCAAATTATTTGTCTAAATTTGGGAGGGTAAATTAAATTTTTCTTCATATATTAATTCAATTCATTTTGTTTCGTCTAAATTCAAACTCAATCTAAACATTATTGTTTTGATGCAGAATCTTGTTAAAATATGTTTGAGTTAGTTCTCCTGCATCAAAGCAGGCAGGTATAGCAAATCTTGAAAAGTCAAACGACCAATTTGGTGACTGCAGCTGTCTTTGATTCAAAAATATACTACTCCCTCCTAACCGTCCCTATGATACCCTTTGACTTGATATGATGTTTAATAAAAATGGTAAAATTTTTGAAATTTGTGATCTAAAATTATTTTAAAATATTTGTGTAGTTATTTCATTAAAGATAAAATGAGAATTTCAAAGTTAAATTGTTTCGAGTGACATAACATTCTTTTTAGACGTAAAAAAAAATTGCACTGGGACGGAGGGAGTATATAAATTAGGATTATTCAATAGAGTCAAAAAGTGAAGTGGCAAATTTTCTATTTACACACGTGATCAATCAGAAACCAAGTTTGATTTCCCAACCTCCTAATGAATCCTAGGAATTGTCAAATGCTTAAATTTACTCCTTGTTTTCCGACATGTTTTGAGCAAAGGAGCAGGTTATAAACATTAACCACTCTGCCGACCGGCCGGACAGAGTATCATCTCTGTTCACTTATATTTGTCACGTTTTAATTTTTGAGATTTTATGAATTTTTATTAGTATTTTAAATAATATCTTTTCATACGTATTAATATGAAAAATATTGCAACTTATAAAAAAGTTCATAATGTTAAACTAATCTAATTCAATTTTAGCTTTGAAAAATATTTAGATCAGCTCTCCTAAAATAAAATGTGACAAGTAAAAATAAATGGAGAAAATAATGATTGTCAATTCGAAATAACTTAATAATCCTAATAAAAAAAATTATATTTGTATTAAATATTCGTTTTGTGATTTACAAATCGTACGTTTGATCAAAAGAAAAAGACTCCAAGATGGTTTTTTTTCCACTCAAAATGTTATTGATGGTTAAACGCTGCAGAGAAACCAAGAAGGGCTAATTGGGTCTTGGTGACTCTGTAGGCCCATAGAAACAGTGGTATTTGTAAGAAAATGTCGCAAGTTTGGATACAGAAACAACACAAATTTCATTAGCTTAAGACAAAATTACATTTCTTTTTGTGAGCTCTTGAAATTGTCATGCGCATCATGTTTCAATCCTCAGGTATATGAGTTAAAATTAAGTATAGTTGATTCAAGATATATCCCGTCCAAGTGAATTCATATGTATTTGAGATATACTGACTTTTCTCGCTTGTCTTTCTTATCTCGTTTGGCTCTCTTCCCATGGATTTGTATTTCACGGTGTATCTAGTTCTCCAAAGAAATGTATCAAATATGATTGTATGTAATTGGAATATACTTACTCTCTCACTCACCTCTATCCTATCTTTTTTGTCTCTCTCCTCTCTCGCTCCCCTCTCCCTATATATATGTATTTTCAGATGTATCTAATTGCAAAAATATATACATGTAGTTGTATTTGACTTAAAATCTATTATGAAATCATTAATTAATGAAGAAATATATAATCATTTCATATTATGGTAAAAACATTTTAGGTAATTAAGTAGTAGTTCTTTCTTCTTTGTACCAGAGGCTTCATTTTATGAAGTGATCCAAATCAAAAGGCCCAAGAAAGTCTTCCTGCTGGACCTTACCGCTACTGTTTAACTTGTATCTCCGTTTATGAAATTTGTGGAAGATTTTACACATTCAAAACTCAAAACGTCAAAAACTTACGCTTTCACAAGTTTTGTCCATGAGACATAAGTTTACTTCATTAATCTCAAATTCTAGCTCTCTCATTAAAATGTCTATAAATTTCCTAGCCCACAAATTTATCAAAATAGCAAAACATGTATGTGTCATTCAATTGTTCACAAATTTGATCGGATCGATAACATCACACGCATCATATTTACACTGAACTTTATATAAAAGAGAAACTTTAATCACCGACCCCCGAATGTGGCCAAATGATACCTATATTATATATAATCTCAGCTTAAACCATATATGAATTTAATAAATCCCAAGAGCCAACACACATCATTTTTTCGTCACTTTCCAATCTTTTTCCTAAAGCCATTATTACTGCCAGAAAACGTGGCTACCTCTTTGTTCCTATCTGTTTGTTTCTGCCCATATCTCACATTAATCCTATTATTAACGCTTAAACACTGATTAACATTACAGTTTGAATTAATCAGTCCTCAATTTACATTAACTGGAAAAATTAGAAGCGAACATATGATACATAAGATATATAGATCTAATAGATCAAAGCATAAATGATTCAATACAGTAAAACGCAAACCATAAGCTTAAATTCAGGATAATATAATGTTAAAATTTGGAAGTTGAATATATAATATAGGTATCAATTAAGTTGATTCATTATTCGCTTTGAAATTCATCTTCTCATAGTACCGAATTGATAGCAGCGATAACGAGAGATTGACTTCGTCTTTTCCCCATCGAGTATTTGTAGCGGCGTATTTCAACGGCTGAGTAGGCGGCGGAGGAAGGCAAGGCCAGGCGGAGGTTGGAGGAGTCGAAGAAGCCGACGGTGACGGCTTCGACAGTGGCCAGAGGTAGAGTGAGTAGAGACGCCGGAAACCGCCGAGAGCGAGGACGACGGCTCGGAGCTGTTGCTGTTGGTTACGGTTGTGTTTAGTGCAGATCAGCTCCCAAAGCCGTTCATCTAACGCCGCCTGGTTCCACCGTTTGCTAACGCACGCCACCGTAGCTAACGTGCGCCCGTCGACGTGTTTCAGTACTTCGTACAGCAGATTCTCGTCTAACAACACCGCTTCCGCCTCTACTCCTTCCTCCGACGGCGACTCTATAACCTGTTTCATCTTCAGCTTCTTCTTCAAGTCGCCGTCGCCGTCGCCGGTGGAGGTGGTTGAACAGTTAGCTTCTCCGGGGTGTAATTGCCTCTTCATCGGCAACTTTTTCTCTTCATCCGACTCTACAACCTGCTTCTTCATCTTCTTCAACTCATCGCCGGCGGCGAAATTGGATACTCGGGCGTCGAATTGCCGCTTCATGGGTAGATCTGAATTGTGAAAAATCAAAGAATACAGGAAGTCTTTTTATTCCCTCGATGATAGGGTAGGTGGGGTGGAAGGGGGTTGGGTAGGGGTGTTAATGGTGGATTAAAGGGGAGCACATGCTAATGGGGGCTGTAGAAATGATTATCGAAGACGACAAAAGAAAAGTAATGAATTGGGTTTCTGGGTGGGTCGTAGAAAATGACAAGTTTGTCCATGTGATTGGTTCTGTCTCCCGAGCTTGTCCTTGTCTTATTTTTCATTCGACTTTCGTTACTTATATTAAAATCTGGTTAATTTAAATACATATTATATAAGATTATTTAAAAGAAAGTACTTTTTATCAATAAATTTTATATATTTAGGACATTCATACCGCATAAAATCTTTTAGAAGAAATATTTTTTATCAAAAAATAAAAATTCAAAATTTAAATATAAATTCAAAATTTTTGATTAACGAAAATGAGCTTGATGCGGTGCACCAAACAAAGCCCTTTTGTCTGTTTCAATGACAATGCTTAATGGGCAGAGTATTTGGTCCATTCCTTCGGCTTTTCCCGCTTCCTATAGATGACAATAAGTTTGTTCTATGTTGTAGTCTCCATTAAATTGTGAAAGATTTTTCACGATTTATATTAGTATATTCAAAATTTAAAATTTTATTAAATTTTAAAAATTTTAGATTAAATATGTAAAACTTGTTTTTAGGTACTCAAGAGGAATCAATATTTTTCGTATATTAATTAGTCATAAAATTTAAACAAAAACTAAATTTAAAAATTTATTAATTCTCAAAAATTTTAGACTAAATATGTGAAACTTGTTTTTAGGTACTCAAGAGGAATCAATATTTCTCATATATTAATTATTCATAAAACTTAAATAAAAATTATTGAATTTTGAACAAGCACTTGATATTGTAGATTCGATCGTTGTTTAAATATTTACTTTGACACTTCTCTTAGTAAAAAAACTTAGAAAAATAGATATTGTGATTAATTTATCTTTACAGAATGGTCTGATTAGGTTGAAAACTCACTTATTGGAATAAGGGTCAATTTTGAAGAAAGTAATCAACACATCTTGTAAATTTATAAAAAAAATACTTATTTTAGATTTTTTTTAAAAAAAGGCAAAAAGACATTCTATTATGAAACAGGGTAGAGTTACTTAGGCTGAATACATGAAAAAAAATAATTTAATTTGTTAGTAATATTTATTTAGGCAATTCAATTTAGTACCCAAATATATGATAAAATATTTCTATTAGATGTCTTTTCTCTATGCATAGTTACAAGTGTCTATTAAATAAATAAGTTAATCACATAAAATATGTCGACATATTAATGATTAACATATTTGGCATAATAAACATACGAGACCACACCTAAAATCACTTAAATTGCGCAATGAACATATGAGAACACACAAAATGTAAGGAAAAAATTCACCTACTTTTCAAGGAAAACATTTTCCTTCCTGCCAAACACATTTCACACCTATTATTCAGACTTCAAAGAACATAATAATATCAATAATTAAAAAGAAAGAAGAGATTAGGGGAGAGGATAGTGGTGTTGCTTAAACAAGAAAGAAGAGTATCTTAGGAAATCACCTCAGAAAATGACACCTTAATTAACACTCATTATGTTTTGTCTATTCCCCAATCATTTTATGTTAAACTTTATTTATCTGCAAATTGTGACAAATTTAAGAAAAAAGGGTACTCATTTCTTGGCCCACCCTTTTATATATGGGCTTGAGATGGACCTAGTTATAAACTTTGGATTGCTCCGTTCAATCTCAATCAATGACTGGGCTAATTATAAGATTTTGAGGAATTTTCACGTATAGCCATTCAAAAATATTTTGATTATGTTACATAGTTATAGTCTGGATAATTACATTCTGTAATTATAGTTATAATAACGTTTGTATAATTCGCGCAATATTTGTATATGTTTGTATAGTTCGATATACAATTCATAATTTTTGTATAACGTTTGTATATTTTACTATACAATTCGTACACACTGTTTGTACAATGCTCTATACAATTCGCCTGTGTTTGTATATTTCAGTAAACAATTTGATTTGCGCACAACTTCTGTATAATCGTGCACAACGTTTGTACAAAATCGCGCAAATCATACAAAACTCAAACTGTAATTATAACTACATGTTTTTCGCAAGCCGTAATTAACTCAAACTACAACTATGTTAGCTAATTAACTAGTATATGTTTGTTTATCTGTGAAATTTTTCCTATAATAAAGTAATTACACATGTATATATATTGCATGTATATTGGCTATTCTATTGGGTGTTGCGCATATACAATGTACAAATCTTAAAGTTCTATCTTGTGTAATACCACAGTTCAAATTGTGACTTTTAGGTTATGGGGGTGTTTGGATTAGTTTTTTAAAAATAAATTATAAGTTAAAAGTCAAAAGTTATAAGTTGGGAATATTCAACTTTTTGGCTTTTGGCCTATCTCTTGACTTTTTCACCCTTAAGGAGGTGGTTTTAAGCACTTTGTGTTGTCCAAAATTGACTAATTACTCTCTTGCGGACACCAAACTTAATAAAGAGAGTTTGATTAAGAAGTGTAAATTCAACTATACCATTTTGAGGGTAAACACATTATTTGATGTGTTTCATGTTGAAGATTAACTAATATAATTAAATTGCAAAAAGAATCATTAATTTGAAAATATTACCTAATCAACAAGAAGATGTAATGTAAATTAAAATGGCTTTGCAATATTCTGCTCATTCCCAAAGTATGAAGGAAAATGAAAATAAAGTGAAAAGAACAAAATAATGAACAACAAACTAAAAGTATCTAATGGCCTCTTCCTTTCTGACTAGGGCCAGAATATGCTTGATATAGCATGGAGGCATCATTATTGGACGTCGAAGAAATTGATTTATTCTGATTCTGAGCAAAAATTTTTGAGTTGCTCACATTAAATCTTTGTTGTTCTTGACCAGCATTAACGTTTGGTGGCGACGAAAGACGATAATGGTGATGGTCTTTAATTAGTTTCCTTGAACCTTGGACTTGAACTAATTGAAGGGAGGATGCAATTAAGACAACAAGAAATACTAGGATTATAAAATGTTGCTTCATGATTTTGTACTTTTCTGTTTTTTGCTTTGTTGTTCCTAGATAATGGTAACATTATATTCTACGAAGAGAAGTCATGTATTTTATAGAGGGAAATAACATATTCAACAACTTGGTCGTGTGATCAGGCACTTTGACTTCCATACAGATTTGTCGGCATTATTCAAACAAAAGGAAGAATGAAATTTATTATATTATACTTTTCTTGAACTATCTACTAATTTTAGTTTAATTAGATTTTCACATACTTGGCATAATTTATTGTAGGATATTGTATTAAATATTTTCTGAACTTTCCATTAAATGAGATATGCGTGTTACGTTAGGATATTGATATGCTTTTTACTACTCAATAAGAGTAAGACAAGACTAAACGAAAATATTTGAAGGGGGAGGGGGATGCCTCATTCACCTAATACGTTCTATGAGAATTGTGGCGGGCGAGATGAATGAAATTTAATTATTTTTAATTTGATCTCAAGTTTGAGTTTTTAAAATAAAAAAATCTCTAGTAGAAAATATTTTACACTTTACTAAATCCAATATGATGCAAATATGGATTAATTGAACCATTTCGATAATAGATAGTTATAAGAAATTAAACTTATTTATTAAAGAAAAAAACTATCTTATTACACAAATATTCCTACCATAAATAGTAATAATCCACTCTATAGTTTCAAATGGTTGTATATTGTCTCATTGATTGATAATCTCATATCAAATTTCAAATAGATATATCAAAGATACTAGAGGAAGAAATGAACGAGCGAATTAGTGTATCCAGATACGCGAATTATGCTTGGATACAGTGTAGTTTGAAAAATTACACCTAATTTGCCCTGTATGTATACGAAATACGTGTATTTAAGTACGCCAAATACATGAATTTGACGAAGCAAATGTGGTACGGAATATAATTTCGGAAAGTATTTTTCTTGTTTATTAAAGAATTTTAAATTGTAATGGACTTTATATTATATTTTCCAAAAAGATTATGGATCTTTACCTATATGTTAAGTCATCTAATTTTTGCTGGTAATTAGCAAAATAGCAGTGGTTATACCAGCAAAAAAATATGAGAGATCTTGTCATGTGTCCTAATAAATTGGAAGTTATAAGAATTAATTGCAAAAATTGCGCCAACTTTGCTCTACTCTATGACAACCTATCTAGCCCAGCTGGATATCCCGTTAATTCCTGCCGGAGCGCACAAACCGGTGTCTGGTCGGTGACCACAACAATTGTCACAATTAATCCTAATTAATCAAATTATGGTATTATAAGTCCTTAAAAATGTACAAGTACGGAATGAATTATGATATTAATTATTTCAACCACAATTTTCAATTGTTTTTTCAAGTGAAAATCATATCTAAGTATTCCATGCAAATTTAACTTTAAATAAGTCCTTTTTTCCTTCAATTTTAACCGCATATAGTCTGAGTGTCTACATATCATGATCACACGTTGGATATATATGTTTATCATAAACGATTAATCATTATTTTCCACTAGAAAATTCTTTTACATATAAGATTGATGATCGTCATTCGTCGGCAAGCATCACTAGCAGCCCGGAGACCAGGATGAACATTCAGCGTTTCAGGATCATTCAGTCTCCTTCAACTTGGTGACCCGTCTTTTTGTATATTTCAACACTAATAAGATCTTGTAAATATTTTTGGTCCACTTTTGGGACTTATACTTTTTATTTTGTTGTAGTTGATAGAAGGGGAATCTTTTCCTTGCCCATTCACAATATGCAAAGTCAGAATATATACAAAACTAAGCATTCAATTAAGGCATGAGACTAGCCTAATAAGGAACTAAATATTTACAAGATATATTTATTCCAAAAATATCTACTAG
>JAPFFP010000080.1:23168655-23179555 GCA_026153255.1 Solanum medicagineum | reverse complement strand
GATATATGTATTATTCTAAGGGTAAGTAACCCAACAATTTGAATAAAGCGAGCGGATTAAAGTTCCTAAGAATATTACATTTAGTATATTTTGTGGGCTTGGAAAATTAAATTAATGTTTTTGTGTTTTTTTTAAATTACTGTTTAGACGCAAAACACTAATACGTTCATTGTTATCTATATGTATCTATATCTATCTATCTATACTATATTAAAAGAGTGAAAACCTTAGAAATATTGTTTGAACTTTTTGCCCTTCATTATAAGACTTCCCTTTAAATAAAATCGTTTTTATCTTTTATTTATTTAGTTCCAAGATTCATTTTTGAATTAGAATTTCTTTATATGTAGAATTCAGTCTTGATTTAGAACTATTCTATATAAATAATTGTCTAAGTTATGAAGGAAAAAGAAAAATATCATTATCTTTTTAATATTTAAAACTTTGAAAGTAACTAAAATTTTGATTAGTAAATATTTTGTTAATAAAAGTATGTAATATAGCAAATTTAAAAAGAAAAAGAGTAACTAAAATTACGCAAAAATATTAAACTACTCATTTTATATTTAGGAGTATTTTTAAAAAATAAACTTTAATTAATTAATTAACTCTTAATTATTACTTTATGCATTAATAAACTATTAACAAATCTCTATATTAGTACAAGTAATTGAATTGATTTTCTCATCTTTGCCCGTTCACAATAGATTAACTATTTCATCAAATTAATAACATTTATTTATTTTGGTTTATATGAATACTGTATTTATTTTAATGACAAGTATTATTTATATATAATTTTTAAATTGATACGATACATACTTGCAAAGCATGTACGCTAAACTAGTCTTATTAATTACTCAAATAGTGTTAAATTTTCACATTTAACACACTTTTTAAAAAAAATAAAAATAATAATAATAATAATAATAATAATAATAATGTTTACGCATAACTCGATTATGCCTCATTTTTCATTGACTCTGTGAGATACTGCGGATTAAGTGCAAACTCAGTCCTTAGCCAATATCAAATCACCTTTAACTTAATCAAAAAAATAATAATATCAATAGTTACTTGAAAACCTTAGCCAAAACAATTTGATAACGATATCATTTCAAAGTCCAATTAGTGGATTTCAATGTATACACGAAAAAAGTAATAGTGTTTGAAAAAAATTATATATTTAATTTGGTTTGATTTTAATAGAAAAAAGACGAAGAAAATCAAACTAAACTCACATATCATATATAAGACAACGCATTGATTTTATAAACATTTAAAATTAAGAAAATAGTTTATCACTAATTAATAGGCTAGTGGTCTTTAAAGATAAGTTCATTTTTTTCTTAAAAGTAAATATTGAGTCCAAATCTTGTTTCTTTGTCACCAAAAGAAAATTTTATAAGCACATATATTGCAAATTAAGTGCCAATATTTATGGTTATCTCAAAACCTTAGCCTAATCCAAAACGAACAAAACAAGAGCATAGTCCAAATTCCAAATTAACTAATTAAGGTCTTCTATCTTAAAAGAAGAGAACTGAATTTTTCCCAAAATACTAAAAAGTGAAGACATAGAAACAAAAAGCAAATTCCTTATTTACATTATTTTCTTCTTACATAAATAAAAATGAGAAATAATTACAACAAGAAGTAAAAAAGTTCGAATCACAGCAACAACAAAAAAAAGAATAGAAGCATTACAAAGCTAAGTTGCGCAAATTCTTCACTTCCAAATGTCTCACTCATATTAAATTTTTCAAAAATAGACTATATTGGTGAATCCGATATGAAAACTTCGAAGAGTCCGACCCACTTAGCTAAAAAGAAGTTTTAAAAAGTTTAAGTACCACAAGTTGTGAAGTAACACGCTTCAAAAGCTTTTACTATTACCACTCTTATCACATCAACATCATCTTGATTCTCATAAATCATAATACCAAAAAAAATGAACAAATTTTCAAAATAACATGACTCACAATTTCCAAAGTCCAAATTTGGTACGTGTAAAACTTAAACATCAACGATTATGAAGAGGGTCAGATTCATTAGGCACTCTCCTTTTACTTGAAAAAAACACATGATCAAGTGAATGCCTCATCAGCTTCCAATTATATTGCGGCGGCGACTTCCTCTGTTCTTCCTCTGTTTGTTGGTCTACTGTTCTGTTTTTCTCTGCTGTAGACACAAATAGTAATAAAGATAGAACAACTAGCATCACCAAAGACTGCTTAATTTGCATCATGCTGTTGAAAACAGAGAATAATAAGAAAAGGAAGTTGGGGTAGAAAAAAAAAGACAGAGAGATGAGGAATATTAAGTACAGAATTTAACTTCTGTACATTACTAATGTGAAAGAAATAAATCTTTTTACCCTATCAGTCGCAAGGTAACTTGAAAGAATAACATATAATATACTCAAAAGGTGTGGTGGGATAATTAGGATAAAGTCACTTAGATCGAAAAAAAGGTGTGTCTCGAAATTATACTGTATTCATGGGTGAAAAAATTAATAGGCAGGTGGAGTTTAAAGGTAATGGATTCATCTGAATTTAATATTTTTACGTGAAGAATGATACTTTTTTTTTCTTAAATTAGTTGAATTTGATGTTTTTTTCAGGGTTCAAGATAGTTAAATTTTTCAAAGTTCAGGATGAATATTTGAAACTTTTTTCATATTTGCCCTTTCATTTATTGAACTTTTATATTTTCTAGAAAATAAATTACCCTGTATATTTATGATTTTACAAAGGACAATAGTGAAAAGTATGATGTAAAGTTTGTCCTTGAATATTTTTTTTAATATGTGTGTATTACCTCACAAATTTAGTTAATAAGGGATGGGGGGAGTATTATTTACAAGTAATTACATAAAATTATATTTGATACATAAGATGTATGAATTTATAATTAAAATATATAATGGGTTCAAAGCTAAAAATCTCTAAGATTGAATTCATAAAAAAAAATATATGTATATTGAATCCACACACAAAGATTAAATCTTAAACAATTTTCACGAAATTTTTGACTTCGCAATTGGTTGGATCACTTCTATTTAAAAAAAATGAGAAGTATATGAACTAATTACTTATAAGAAAATTAGATAGTGCAATTCTCATACTCAAAATCATATCGGAATGGAGGGAGTCCTATGAGTTAGGGGCTCATTTGGTTGGAAACAAATTATATCGAGATTAATTAAAACAAGATTGTTATTCCATCTATAAGGACAGTGGCGAAGCTACATGGTTCAAAGAGTTCATTTGAATCCTCTTCAATGAAAGATTATACTACTTTTATATGGTAAAAATATTTTTTTACATACATATAATAGATGTTGAATCTCCTTAAGTTAATTCGTGTGTCTACTCCTAAAAATTTTGAATCCCTTTAAAGAAAATTCTGAATCTGTCACTAGGGGTAAAAACAACACTATGATTCTGAAATAAACTATTCTGTAATTTTATTGTTATCATAGATAAACTTATCCTAAAATTAATTTCAAAATTAAGTATCTTTTATCTCTCGTACCGAATGGGTTTAAAGTTCATCATCGAGTGTTATAACCCTGCACAAGGGAGACAACAGACGATGGGAAGGCTTTCCTTATGTATTGTTTACTTTATGGGTAAAACCAAATGGGTATTACAATATTCTTTACGTTTCACGAGAACTTTTTCATTAAAGAAATTTTTGCTTCTCTCGCTTTCAGTCCCTTAAAATAAGGCCAAATTTGCGTATGATAACAAAGCATATGGCTTCTAGTGCTTTATTTTTGTCTGCTTTGGAAAGTAGTCAACTTAGACTTTTTATAGCTACTTCTGCCATGCCCACATATTGTAAACTCTTCAAAGCATGACAAAAGTTATGTAAAGTCTTGAATTTTTTATGATGAGGACTCTGAAATCTTTAGCGTCAAAGCATCAAATTCATCTGTGTGTTTTTTTCTTCTGTGAAATATGTAAATCTGAATGCGCATTTGGGGGAAAAAGGATCTGATTATCTGAAGCAGTGTTCGAGTAGTCAATTTGCTGCCAGGAGGAACAGTAACGTGCCAATTAAACATGAGGGTACAACTAATTTTAACTTTGAAATTTATTGTGTTAAAGAAATGGACTTTGAGCATTTAACTTTAAAAGTTAGCTCGTAAGGGAAGAATTCTTCGCATGATGAACCTAAATTCATTCTCAAAAGTTAATTCATAAGGCGAGAATTGTTCAGGGTCATCTAAGGAGACCAACTTGCCTAATATTGACCGATGTGGACTCAATGCCCCAACCACCCTCACCCGCACCCCACCTCACACACAAACCAACCCCCCTAGTCCACACATCCTGAAGCATGGACAATATAAAACTAAAGAAAGGGATAAACATCGAAAATAATAAACTGGCTACATAATTTTAATAACATGTTAAAGAAATGTGTTTGCCCTCAAATAATGTTTATTTTTGAAATAGATTTTAAATTTACTTCAACCACAAAAGATAATTGAAAGAATTATATTTCCCCAAATCATGTTCACCGCTGTGGGAGTCAACAATTTGTGAAAAAAGAGAAAATCTATGAAAGTGAACTAACACAGACAATTGCCCAATCTCTGAAAGTAAACTCATGTATTGACGCTTGTTCTTACTTCTATTATTACGCGTTTATTTTTTAAAAATTACACAAAATAGACCTAATTAAAAAGTATTTATTTTTAATAGATTCACTCTAAACTATTTATCCTTAGTGTACCCATTAACCAAGCATTTTAATTTTCTACCCACTTACCCATTTTTATTTCGTGTGCTGACATCATGCTGGTATTAACATAAATACTATGAAATATCCTCTAGCGATATCATGTAGAATAAGCTCAGCCCTTTGTGATACTCAGGCGGTATATTGATACTCAATTGCTGTATAAGATTTTTTTAAGGAACAAATAAAAAATTATTAAACTCTAAATTAGTAGAAAATATATTCGTTCTATAATCTGTCAGTACGTTTATACCATATTGGTATCATATATGATTGAGCTTAATCATCTGTGATACCCTGTTGGTATATATATACTCTATTAATATATCATACGATAAGGTGCTGACGTCCATGACTCCAACACACGAATTTTAATATTAGGGGGACAAAATTTTAATAATATTGGGGTACAAAATGCAAAGGGGTATATGATTATAAATAGTTTGCTTTAAAAGAGTACAAGCTTAGTTTTTCCTTTATTTTTTTCATGTGTTATTATTGATTTTCTTTTCTTCATTGCATTCAACATAAAATTTTAATACTGTATTTTTCTTTCCTTAAGTTTTACTTGAGTTGAGGTCTATCTAAAATAATTTTTCTACGTAGGAAAGTTGCATAGACACTATTTTTTTCCAAATTCATTTATATGAATGAAAATAACATAACATTTTTCATAAATCATAAGAAAAAACTTCTCTTCTTTCTCTTTAAAAGTTGTTCAAGCAAAAAAATAATTCAAGAAGATTGTACTGCGAATTCTTATACGTGATTATATTTTTTGACTAGCGAAATAAATTTAATGATTCTGTAACTAAGTATTAGTTATATTTTTCAGTGAGTTTATACTTAATATGTTGTAATCGTAAGTTGAAGTGTTAAATTATTTTTGGTGAGCAATTATAAGCCTAGTGAAATCAAGTATGGAGAGCTAAATTATATTTTATATTTATTTATAATAGAAATACAGTTTTTTTTTTGGTACTTCTATTATAAAATAAAAAGTTGCATCAAATATGTCATTCTTATGCTCATATTGGACTGCTGACGAAATGGGCCTATTGGACAAAGTTTTCTCTTGGATATTGACTATTGTCAAATATAAAGTTCAACTGTTCAAGCAAGTAAAAGTCATATACCAATTTCAAAATACTGTCTGTTAATTGTTATCCTTCAAGAAAATTAAAGTCATACGGTTAAGTATACAATTTTGTTGTATTAAGTCTCCCCCTTCACTAATTTAAGTGGAAGTTATAAAAAAATTGATTTGATGGACGACTTAGTTTTTTTCTCCATTTCCAAAGGGTAAGTGCATGCATACTCAATTTTTGTTAAGTTATGAGTGTGCGTGTGGAGCAACTTCAAATATATAATATATATAAAGTTAGTTTTAATAAAATCTAATTTAGATAAATCTACTCATATCCTTCTTGTCTGGAGTTGGTGCACGTATGACTAAAGTTTGATCATTTTTGCATGGATTAAGCTATATGAAATGCTATATGTTAGAAAAATCCTGACCTCAAAATTACATATTCAAGATTATTTTTAAAGTGTATAAATATACAATAATTAAAAATTGAGTAAAAGTTAAACAATAGTCTCTAAATCTATAAAACTTTTTTTTTTTTTAGAAAAAATCTCTCTCCCCTTATTGGTCAAATAAAAAATAGTTTTGTTTAGTGTATGTGCACTTTGTACTAGAGAAAAGGATATAAACATATAATTTGTCTAATGAAATACTATGTAGAATGAGATCATATTTTTACTTTTGAGATGTTTTTCCTTTTAAGGGCATGATTTGCCGTTCAAATAAGTTAAATTTTTATTTTCTACCTTTAGAAATTGGGCTTATGATTAGCAGTGTATTAGTTCTTTAATGAAGTAGTGTATAATTTATCAAATATTATAACGTAAAAATATAAATTTATAATTATGAAAAAATTATTTAACCTGAAGAACAAAAATTAAAGACCAACATAAATAGGAGTCGAAGTGCAAATGATCCATGTTCTCCAACTTCTATTCAGATTTAGTAGGCCCGACATTTTGTAATAAAGAAAAACCAAGCCTATATCTATCCCCCATATGACAACCAAAGTATTACAATGAATATATTTTATATTAATTTAGTGTTTAATAAATAATTTTCTCTTGATTTTTTGTTATTTATTTCTTAAAATAGAGTTCGGTCCTCTAATATTGATAGAGTATTATAAAGGATTAAACTTCGACCTATATGATATCTATATGATATCGATATCACATAGAATTAATTCATAGAAAAATTGTGCAACTAGCTAAGATTCCCAACTTACTTATTAAAATAGCTACCCTTTAAAGAAAAATATTGATTACATCTACATTATAATTAAATGGCAAACTAAAAACATCCTAATATAATTCCTTAATTCTCTCAACTTATTTGTAATTTTTTTGTTTAAAAAAAAATAAAAAATGATACACTTTATTTTTTAAAAAATAATAAAAACTTGGGGGTAAGAGAAGGGGAAATGGAGAGAAAGATTACAATATGAGGAATCAAATCCTGACCAGGATTCTAGGTAATCAACCAACACTTTTCATCTTTTTCCAGCTAGTCCCTTTCAATTTCATATACGGGACTCTATCTCTTCGCTCTCATCTGTTACTCTTTTTCTTCTTTTCAAAGTTCCATCAGATTGATTCAAGTAATAATATTTTCAAAAGATGTCCCGATTCAACTAGTATTGTGTAATATGTATTAATATTTCTGTGAATTCAAAGTGGCCGTAGTATAGGAATCCTTTAAATTCTAAAATATAGCTATTTTGAAAATTTTCTCTAATAGGAGAGGTCTAATCTATATCTATATACTATATTAAAAACGTGAACTTTTTGCCCTTTATTAAAATTTTCAATATCTTTATTTATATACTTTAGATAAAATCGTCTTTTCACCATTTTTATCTAAATTATTATTTAATTATATTTGTAATATTGACTTTTAAAAGATGAACTTTTTGTCATTTATTGAAAAGACTTCTCTTTAGATAAAATCGTCTTTCCATAATTTTTTTCTAAATTATTATTTAATTTTAATTATATTTATAATATTAACTTTTAAAAGATATGGAAAGAAGTGATAAAATAAGAACTTCTAGCCATGGAAAGATTCCTATATCTTCCTAATTTGATAAACTTCAACTTCTTCCTTATTTGAATCAAGAAATTACTCTATCATCGCTAACGAAAATTCTAATTTATCATGAGTTCTAATTAGTAATAGAATCTCTATATATAGGACATTTATGAATAAATAATTTATCAAAGTTTAGTGAATTATTTATCTTTTTATAAGTTCATAAATAAATTTAATTTTTTATAATATTTATTATCAAATGAGGTACATGCTTTTATCATGCACAACAACAAGACTAGTTTGGATAAATACGTCTGACGAGTCTAGTTTGTTTGCGTAGTTTTTCCCATTGTAAATAGGCTGGCTAGCCCAAATCCAATAGCCCACAAAAGGCCCAACCCAAAATTGCAAATCACCGAGCTCAATGATGAAGATGACGTTTGCTACGGAAAAACACATCTATTTGTAACGTCTCCTTCATACATATCTCTTTCGATTTCTCCCTCTCCAAAATCTCGGAGAGAGAAAACACATGGTGTTTGTTTCTCCGGCGTCTATTCAGGAAGATGATCACTCTTACCTCCGCGGAGCTCAATTACCTAGTTTTCCGGTACCTTCAGGAATCAGGTTATCTTCTTCTCTCTGTTCGGTTGCTACTATGTGTTTTCCTAGGGTTCAATTAGTAAATTGCTCCTCACGAATTATATCGCTTGCTTTTATATCCGTGTGTTTCCTTGAGGAATTGATATTTTGCTTCGACTTTGAACTTCCCGTTTGACTTAGATTTATAGGTTAGGTTAGGTTAGGTTATGATATACTCCGTTTGCTTTGTTTTAATTTATTCCGAACGCTGATGTAACACTCCCTTCCTTACCAGCTTGTTTGGCTTTTCTGCTTACTGAAAGTTAATTTTGAACAATTTTGAATCTGACTGGGGCAATTTCTGTTTTCAGTGTTGAATTTTGGAGATATAGGATGAGTACTGTTAGTTGCAATTATCCTTGTGTAACACTCCCTGTGATACCAGCTCTTTTGGCGTTTTTCATTCACTAAAAGTTAATTTGAACATTTTTTCAGAGTAAATCCTTAGAATGCTAAGTCTCTTAGGTGGTCATTTTTATATCTTCTGTTTATGTCTTCATTTCAGTTGTTCCCTTAATATTTCTGGTTTCATAGTCTTAGTAACCGCACTTTGGTGTTTAGGTTGTAATCTTGAATCTCCTGGTTTTCTGACTTCTTTGCAGGGTTCACACATTCAGCATTTGCTTTAGGATATGAGGCAGGAATCAACAAGAGCACAATAGATGGAAATTTAGTTCCTCCTGGTGGTCTGGTTACCTTTGTACAAAAGGGAATTCAATATCTTGAATTGGAAGCAAATTTGAGCACTGTAAGTGTGGATTTTATCATTCTTCGATGTTTGAGTCGTGTGGATTTTATCATTCTTTGATGTTCGATTGCCTTATCAATGGCGAGGCGACTCTTAATCGCCTTTTAGCTTTGTGGCGAAGCGATCTTCAAAAGACGATGCAATAGCGAGAAAGGTGTCGCCTTTTGTATTTTTTTTTAAAAAAGATGATTAATTTAGGGTTTTAAAAGTTAAAAGGTAGTTTTAGCGTTTCCTTTCCAAATCTTTGCAGTTGCACTCTTAGACCTAGACTGCGACTCCAACCAAACGACCCGACTAGACTTTGGCGACCTACCATACTTTTCTGGTGACTCCAAAGTCGGACCAATACGTATTTCTTCTTTCCTTCTTCAGAATTTCTTTCTCCTTCTTCATCTTCTTCTTTAGAGTAGCAGGCTAATTGGTTGGTAGGGTTAGGTAGAGTAGCAGGCTAATTCGTTGGTAGAGTTAGGGGGATGTTTGGTCTTGGGGTATAGTAGGGTAGTAGGAGTAGTCGTGTTTTATATCATGTGTTGTCATTATTTGTCGTATACATATTGATGTTATCATTATAGCATGTAGATTTTACACACACTATGCTTTGTGTTGTTAGTCGTCTTTTTATTTCCCTCTTTTTCCTTCCCATTTTTTTTCATATCTAGTTTATTCTACTTATAGGTTTTTAAGACGAGGGTTCCTAGGAATCCACCTCTCTACCTTGTGAGATAGCGGTAAGGTTTGCGTACATTCTACCCTCCCCAGACCCCACTTGTGGGATTCCACTGGGTGTGTTGTTGTTGTTGTTGTTCTTCTTCTTCTCCTTCTTCTTCAGTCTTCAAAGTTACTTCTACCTTTGTTTTTCTTCTCACTATTTTGACTTGTGTTTTGTTTTTTCTCATTCAAGTTTTAGGCTTTATTTACTATCCATTTTCCCTTTGAATTGAATATTTGCTAATATGTTATTAAGATTGAGATTTAGATTATTTACATATGCTATAAAATTTTTCAACTTTTTGGTATTAATTGATGCCGTACTTAAAAAAAGCAAGCGCCTCGCTGCTCGGCGTTGCCGTGGCGAGGCAGATTCTTGTTATCTTTTGCCGTCCAAAACACTGCTTCCAATCGACTGATAATACATGAGACCTGCAGGATGACACAGATATGGACGAAGACTTCCAGTTTATACAACCCATTGATCTTATCACCAAGAATGTATATGAGCTACATAAAATAATAAAAGAAAAAAAGGAAAAGCTTCGGAAAGATAAACCTAGGGGAAAGGATAAGGATAGCAACGACCGTGAGACGGAACATGAACGGGAACCTTCTAGAGAAAGAGAGAAGGAAAAACAACAGAAGGAAAAAGAAAGAGAAAGAGAAAGAGAGAGAGAAAGAGACAGAGACAGAGAAAGGGAAAGAGACAGAGAAAGGATTGAGAAAGATAAGGATAGAGAGAAAAATAAGGACAAAGAAAAGCCACGTGAGGATCTCATGGATGCTAAACCCAATGGAGATAAAGAGATTGTTCAACATGAGGAGAATGGAAAGGCTGGAGGTATTGCATTTCTATTTTTTCTTACTTTGCAAATCTTTACAAACTTTACTGCAAGATATCCTAGAACGTATATGCATCTAATACATTT
>JAPFFP010000080.1:23143972-23168555 GCA_026153255.1 Solanum medicagineum | reverse complement strand
CTATTTTTTCTTACTTTGCAAATCTTTACAAACTTTACTGCAAGATATCCTAGAACGTATATGCATCTAATACATTTGGTCTGAACTTTCTTAATCATGTTAAAGCATTAAGTCCCTACACCTGATGTTGGAATTACAGATGCACCAAAGCTTAATTTTACACGAGATGATGTTGTGGATCCCACATGATACACTTGTATCACAGCATTTATAATACTTAGTGTTATAAGACCAATTTGTATTACAGGACTCAATTTTGTTCGTGTCCATTGATCCATTTGTGTATACCAGGCCCAAGGATCCATTATATATACTCAGATATTTTTGTGACTTAATAAAATTCTCCCTCTACCTTCTCTCTCAAAGCTTCAATTAGGGTTCTCTCTATAGCTAGATTTCGATCAATTTCACAGTTTTGACACCGGACTTCTTGGATTTCCAAAATAGATCCAGAGCCCATGGAGATTTGCACAAGCTCAACCTCCTTGCCATGTGAAATACCGAGTTCTGATTTACTGATTTTGGAAGGCCATACATCCGAGGTGCGATAAGATACTCTCTACAGCTCCTCAAATCAGTATCCACTTTCATTTAATGATTTGATAAATTTTGTTGATATCATCATGACTATTTCTTTTGTTCTTAAAATTATGCAGGTCTTCGCATGTGCCTGGAGTCCAGATGGTTCACTCCTTGCATCTGGGTAATGCACGTTAATATTTCTTTGATGCTTCTCTTAAATAGGAACCAAGTTAGATTCCATGGTATTCCCCTCTCTCCATTTTGTGAAGTTTAGCACTTTGGAGATGATCATTGTTCTTTTTCAACGCCTAGCTGTTAGTATCTAATTCATCTCACAATCTTTGTTGAACCTCTTACCCTCAGGACTAATTTAGACTTTATCGAGTATTCACATTTGTGTGCTAGATGCATTTACCTGGTTCATGCATCAAAATTTACTGGTGGTTTGTAAGATTTAGTCTTGTTAGAGCACTTCTATTATTATTATTACTACTACTATTACTTTCTTATTTTGTATATATTTAACTTAGTCTTCAGTTTTAGCTTTAGTTGTTATGATGATGACATCAATTGAGCTCACAATGGAGAAGTGAGGATTTGTATAGTCAACTCCAACTTGTTTGTGATTGAGGTATAGTAGTTGTTGCATACATCAAATATGTACTATAGAGGAGGATGCCTTATGGGGAAGTGGGCAACCATCTATGTTTGTATTGCATAATCATCCCTTTTGTGAATGAAATACCCTTCATCAAAAAAAATATATGCAGTACAACCAGTAAACATCACCCCTTGGGGAAAGGGCATACAGTAGCATCAATCTAATGGATTTTGTCCAAAAGTACAAATTTAAGTCCCAGAAGTAATCAGGCCTATATATGTGACGGTGAAAGAACTTGTTGGTCTTGTCAAATCAGCAAGTCTTACTATTTGAAAGGAGGAGATAAATAATAATTTGCTATTGCCTATATACCCATAAGAGTAATATGTCATACCTAGATGATTGGAGATATTTCTGAGGTCAACCATTTGTATCAGCATGTGACTTCTCAGGCCTGAGTAATATAATCAAGCCTATATATGTGACGGGGAAAGAACATGTTGGTCTTGTCAAATCAGCAAGTCTTACTATTTGAAAGGACGAGATAAATAATAAATTGGTATTGCCTATTTACCGAGTAATATGTCATATCTAGATAGTTGGAGATATTTCTGAGGACAATCATTTGTATCAGCATGTGACTTTTCAACATCTGATGCTTTGTTTTACGTTGTACCCTGAATTAGTTCGTTGAGGGAAATATCTTTGCATTGAGAATTCTGTCTATGATCTCGTCTTTTGTGAGATTATTTTAAAGCATGCCTGCTTTTCAGCATGTGGCTTTTCAACATCTGAAGCTTGTTTTATCCTGTACCTCTATTAGTTCGTTGAAAGAAATATCTTTGCATTGAGAATTTCATCTATGATGTCTCTTCGCGAGATTATTATCCTCCAGATTTCTCGACTACAATAGATCTCTTCCTTTGGTTCAAGTTCTCTGCTTTGTCACTATAATGCTTCTATTGACTTGTATGTTCGCATTTAATAGTATCAACATCTAAACATATAATTCATTTTGAAATGAGACTGTACTGCACCTAAATATTGAACAATATGACTTGCTAATAACCAAAGTTTTGAATGTCATTACTATGTGGTATATTTTTCGTCGTACATTTCGAGTTCAGTGTTCTAAATCTTTTGAACAGGTTATGCCCACATCTAAAGCTCAAGACCAGCCGTACATTTTTATTATGATTTTACCTGTTCTTACGAGTTACAGCTAATTATATGAAATCCTGAACTCAGGTCTGGAGATTCTACTGCTAGGATTTGGACAATTGGAGATGGTCCTTGTGATTCCCACATGCAAAATCGGCCTGTAAATGTCATGGTACTAAAGCATTTTAAAGGTCGAACAAATGAGAAAAGCAAGGATGTCACTACACTTGAGTGGAATGTAAGTTTCTTTTGGAGGTTTTTATTACTGGTTTTCCTTTTCATTTATCTTTCCTACTTTCTGTATATATGACTTTTTTCTTGTGTAGGGTGAGGGAAACCTTCTTGCAACAGGTTCTTATGATGGCCAAGCAAGAATTTGGAACCGAGATGGTAAGCAATCTCTTTTAACATTTTAATGCTGTTGAACAATGGAGATGGGAAAAAATGCAAAAGTATAGTTGGTAGGGACGATATTGAGTGGATGAGATACCATTGAGTGGTAGGAGATGTAATCCCTATGTTTAATGGTTTTTAAATGTTTTTTTGGGGGAGGATGTAGATTATTTTATTATTGTAGCACCAAGAGTGTGCTGCTTTACAACATGTCCAAACAACTACTCCTCCTCAAACTCAAACAAGTTGAGGTCAGCTATATGAATCCCCACTTCTGAGTTGTTCTACAATATACACGATAACTTCCATAGCTGAAACTGAAAAGCTCTATCCTGTCTGGAATTGCCAGCATTTGCCTATGAAGGATCGGTCCTCCTTAAATCACATTCCTATTGTAGTCAACATCAGTGCTATTTTCCCTCATTTCTCCTTTTCTTGTTCAACTTCCCCTTTTAGAGGGTTTAATCAGAATCATCATGTCCAGCTGTCAAGAACGCCTGCAGTTTCCCCCTTGAAGAACTATGATGGATCACGAATTTGGTCCTCAAAGGCACGTGGGAAAACCCGATTTATTATCCACCAATCTCCATAGAATTTTACACATCTACCACCTTGAAAGGATAGTTCTAAATATATATTAGCTGCAGAACCTCCCTAACTTTTGCTAACTAACTAAAGGATAACCTCCTGCCCATTAGCTTTCAGCCTTGAGAGAGGTGTGAACCATTCACAAGATGATCTGTATCAGGAGGTCTCTGCGAGATGACGAAAGTATAGTTGTAGAAGTATACTAGCTATAGCATCTCCCTAACTTAGCCCCTGGATTTGCTTCAATGGCAAAGATAGCATAGCGCGAGATGTGTGGTAGGCACACTTAATGAGGCTGAATTCTATTGGTTGTGAAGTTTGTTATACAAGAGGAGAAGCTAGATGGTGAACCTATTATCCACCTAATTTCAAAATTGATACCAGTAGATGATAACCAAAAAGGAATCTACCTAACTTATGCGACTTAATTTTAGACAGTAGCCTACTACTCATTAGTTTTTAACTGTGAATATGTGAGAGATGCAAATTGCTTTTTAGACTAAAAAGAAGACTTTCAGGAGGTTTCCAGAGACCAATTTTTTGAAGGGTATGGTCTAATGGTCAATGAAGCTGGATGAGAACCATGGCAGATCAAGGTTTAAATCTCACTGGAGGCAAAATACAGTAGTTAGTTTTTCTGTTTGTCTAAGCCTGGTGAGTAATTGTGCTGGTGGGAGCCTGGGAGGTAACAATTGTCCAATGGAATTATCTAGGTGCACGTAAGCTGACATGGACAACATCTTTATTTTACTGGCAATGCCAAGTCATTTGGGCAACTGCTGAGAAGCTCATTTTGGCCTCGAGGACTAATTTGATAGCCGCCTCCAAAAAGTGAAAGATCGATGGGTATTATGTAGTTCCTCTCTTTGATCAATTGGTCAAAGATTGTTAACAATAGATCTCCCTGTCTCAACATCATAAAGCACCATGCATGCCCCTCTCCAACCCCAGAACACTTGAAAAAAATGAAGAAACAAACAAGTTCGTGGCAGAACAATAACTGAAGAGAGTATTAAGTTATGGCTGTGATATTTTTATAAATATATTTTATGCAGTGGTTCTGGATGCTGAAGGCCATCTTGTGGCATAGCAGAGTGCTCAAGATAAATAAATTTTATGATTCACACTGGTTTTTGCTCAAAATGAGCTAATACTTTCTTTAAAGGGTCGTGCAGGCTGCAACGATGCAATATATAAGTTTTTGCCCGCCTGATAAAAAACACATTTTCTAGAAATGGCATCTTATTAAGCAACCCCAAATTTCACGATATCACTTTCTTTGACAAGTTGTAGGGGATTTCAGAATATGTTAACAGTTATCAAGCTGGTTTCTTTTGTCCAAAAGTTTAAACTTCTGTTGAGGTCTTTCCTTGCTTATTGTGTGGAGTACCTGTCTTATCTTACGGCGCCAATGTCTACTGTTATATTCATGATTGATCTTACGAGTCACTTCATATCCAGGGGAACTGGTAAATACTCTTATCAAACACAAAGGGCCAATCTTCTCTTTGAAGTGGAATAAGAAAGGTGATTATCTCCTTAGTGGTAGTGTGGACAAAACTGCAATTGTATGGGATGTAAAGTCGGGCGAATGGAAGCAGCAATTTGAATTTCATTCAGGTGCTTTTCCATGTTCTGTTTTACTGAGCTTTTCCACTATGACACAGTTTGGTTTATCCTTTTTGTCTAACCATTAATATATAATTTTTTTCCAGCTCCAACTCTTGATGTTGATTGGCGAAACAACAATTCCTTTGCTACCTGCTCCACCGATAACATGATTTATGTTTGTAAAGTTGGAGAGAGTCGGCCTGTCAAAACTTTCTCCGGGCATCAGGTGATGTTCCAGTATCCTTTTTTGAGCGGAAAAATTGCTCCATATTTGGTTACTGTTATGAGTAAATATTTTATTGGAGCTGGTGCAATGTGCAACTTTGTGAGGGGAGACGGGAGGACGAGAAGGGCAAAAAAGATCAACTCTCTTGAGCCTTGTGCTCATCATGTCATAACAACGCTATCAAAATGTTTCAGACAAAAGCCTAGTTGTGAACATTGTCCTAAAATATGTTTACCTCTATTGCCTTGTTGAGTTACCTGATTATTAAGACGCAGCATGTATTTATTCCATCTCTATATGCCTTTGTTGCACATGATGTTTTGATTTGTTATTACATGTATGGTGTGACAAGGGTGATAGGCTAAAGAATCTCGTGACCACCCCTTCCTCTGGCCATGAAAAAAATGGTCAGGCTGCCAGAAGATTTCTCAACAAATGAGTAATCATGCAAATGTGCACAAGAATTGCTCAAACAATCATTTTCCTTACCTTCTCTTTGGAATTTCATCTTATGAGTTGTGGTTCTAATATTTTGTGTTGTAGACCATACATTGTATCTTGTGAGTTTTAAAAGTCCCATTCAAATGCAAACTTTTAGCATGCTAGATTATAAGAATGCAATTTTCTAGCACTCTCTTTTATTAAAAGTTTTTATCTTGTTATTGCAGAGTGAAGTCAATGCAATCAAGTGGGACCCCTCAGGCTCCTTGTTGGCATCGTGCTCTGATGACACCACAGCTAAGGTAATGGTTAATGTACACTCTCGTTAAATTAATAGCTGGAGAAGGTTCCTCTGCATGTTCAAGAAAATTGCTGACTAGGGCATTCCTATTACTTAGTCTGCATTAATTGCACTTGTAGTTATCTGAATTCTGAATTTAGTCATTACAGATGAAACAAATGTGTGTACTTCTATTTTTCTTCTGAAAATTCTGCTCATTATCTCTTCTTGGGAGTCCTGATTGAGTGTATTCATCTAACGTGATTATATGGTTGAATGTGATGTCTTGCATCTGTAACTAATATAACCTCGTAGAGAAACTGGGTCTCAATACCACACTTGTGGGGTCCACTATATCCATTTCTGCTCTATCCTGGGCTTGTTTCATTTCACTGTGTGATTGGTTGTCCTTTTAAGACAAATTTGTTCGCTCAATCTAGGGATTCTGTACAGCTCACATTAGTCCCTTGCTGACACACTTTTAGCATTTCATGGAAAAAGAAGTTATCATGCTTAACCTCTTCAAATACAAACACGTTCCAGAACTCCAGTTCCTTATTTATATGAAATATTATTTTGTGGAAGTGATTGCATTTAGTAATAATTGCATGGCCTATCTTCACTTTAAGATAAGATTCCAAATTTATTGATCCTCTGAATCACTGTTGATTGATGTTTAAAATTGGTGGATGACTATTCTGTGTGCAGATATGGAGCATGAAACAAGATACCTGGTTGCATGATTTCAGAGAACATGCCAAGGTATTGCATAGAAGTTTATATACATACAAACTTATTTGTTGTTTCATTCGTGCAATTATATCACACATCATGAATTGATTACAATGTTCATTTTTTGTAGGAGATCTATACCATCAGATGGAGTCCATGTGGCCCTGGTACGAGCAACCCAAATCAGCAGTTGTTGCTGGCAAGGTAAATATGTTAACAAAGATCAGCCCTCTTGTATTTTGCAGTTATCAAAAACCTATTGCCACAGATCATAATTTTCATGACCTACTGTTTCTACCATAATTGTTTCACTTGGTGACCTCAAGGCTCTCATTCCTCTCGTCCTATGATTTTATTATAATTTATAGTCTAAGGAGATGACTGTTCTCTATGATACATAGTTTTTGGTGATCTATAGAAAACTAACAAAGTGATTTATCGTTTTAAACTTCCTTTCCTCCTTGAATTGAGTTGTTCTTGCTGATCCATGGCTGTTTTACTTTTACAACTTGTAGCTTGTTTTCTTTTTCATTATTCTTGGTGAAGATGGCAAGTTAATGATCCAAACTGCTAAACCAACTAACCCCCTCTTTATCTTGAATAACCTTCAAATTGAGTCCAACCAACTCTTATATTTTTAGACTTAAAAAGTAGAAGCACATAATATTGTAACTAGTCTAAAAAATCAAAAAATGCTCCCAGGCACTCTTCCTGAAGATATTCAAAATTCCCTTGGTTCCCTCCCTTTTCTTTTCCGGTGGTCTTTCTGACCACCGGAATTCTTAACCTTCTATCCTTCTCCATTCGCAACTTCCCTTAGCCTTCTCGCACCTGTTCTCCAACGTTTAAATCGGAGATTGACCCCCATTTTCTCTTTTTACCCCTTCGAAATCGTTTCTAGATCTGGTGTAGTTAACTGTTCTTGGATGGACGACCCACGTGATAAGCGGGAAAAAGTTATTTACTACAATGCAGGCTTTAAATCATTTGAGTGAGTTAGATGCAGTGATGAACCAGGACACTGGTTTGAATGGACGGAGCGCAGTAGGTATTTATTGAGGAAAGTTAAAATCAACAGTAAAGTCTTATGGTGGTTGGTGTCAATATTTATTGATGCGTCAAAGATACAAGACAGTGCAGTGAAGAGATGGAAGTTTAAGGAACACTACTCAGAATACTTTTGCACTCTGAAGTTCAATGCAAATGGCAGATATATTAGTTTCATTGCTTTACAAGGTACCAACAAGTCTATTATCATCATTCCTGAGACTAAATTCAAAGATGTGTGAGGGAAGATTGCGTATAAGATTGCTAGATTCATTTATGAGCCTAAAATGGAGATGAAATTGCAAGCCCCTAAACCGAGGAGACCAGAAGTCTCTTATAAGGAGGCTTGCTGTACTAGCAGATGGACGACAACTCAGAGTACTGTGGATCAACCTCGCATGGTAGGGGGTGAGTCCTCGAAATCTGAGAACGAGCTTCTTAGGAGGTGCTTAGTTAGGAAATTTCGTAGTCATCCTCAGGAGCTCCCAAGCTTGAATGACGTGAGGAGATGGGCTTGTAACCTATGGAAGTCAGGCAGTGGTGTCAATTTTTTTGCTATGAACGACGATTAGTTCTTGTTCGAACTTTCGTCAAGAGAGGCTGCGGAGCACGTTCTTGCAGGTCGGTGGGTTTGGAAGAAGACGCCTGTAGATCTACAATGGTGGAGCCCCACGACGGGGTGCTGTCCGACGGAGATTGCTAGAGATTGGGTCTGGATAAGGATCTTGGGATTACCTCTGTCATTATGGTCTAAGGAAACTTCATAAAGATCGGAGACATGTGCGGTGACTTCCTAGAGACTGAAGAAGAGACGTCACTAAAAAATCATCTCCATTGGGCCAAAATAAAGGTGAAGGGAGACGGGGGAGGGTCCCGAAGCAGATAGAAGTGACGGAAGGAGGTTTCGCCTATACCATTCCGGTATGGTGCCAGATTCCGGTCACCGTCAAGAAATTGGAGTCTTCGAAGGTAGGCTTAAGTCCTTACCCAGTGGTCAAAAGAAGGGAACAGTCCCATTTATGGAATATTGCAGCAGAATTGGAGGAGGGTCACGTGGGCTCCTCGAAGGAAGGGGAACTTTTGAATATAGGTCCATGTGAAGGTAGGCTTGAGTCCTTACCCCGTGGTCAAGTCCCATTTATGGAATATTGCAGCAGAATTGTTGGAGGGTCACGTGGGCTCCTCGAAGGAAGGGAACTTTTGAATATAGGGCCATGTGGTGAGAATAAAGTTGGAAGGGGCAATAGTGATATGAGGGTGGGCCAACTTAAAAATTGAACCTTTGGGCCTGTTTTCGGACCTAATTATTTCTGATTGGGCCCAAGACACTTATGAATCATTTAATTCATTGGACTTGGGAACATTGAGACTTAGACCTTCAATAAGGAGGTAGCTATTATTATTCCAAGTCCAGAAGGAGAGGCAACCTCTAACGGAGAAATTATCCACATCAGTAAGGCTTAGAGATTGAATATTTTTTGGCCTTGGAGTATGATGGAATAAAGCAAAATGACTCTTTGAACTATCTGCGCTTTTTTCATTTGTGAAGTAGCAGTTAGTCAATGCAACTTTCGACGCTCCTCATGGGTCATCTGGAAACAGCCGCTATATGTTTTTAAACATAGAGGTTAGGCTGCATACATCCGACCCCGCCTCACTTCGCAATGAGCGGGAGCCTTTTGAGGCACTGGGGTATGTTGTTGTTGTTGTAGTAAGGCTTAGAGGGAGATTGTCGAAGTTGTAGACAAGGAGGGGGATGTGATATAAGGGGTCCCTGCAATCAAGCTAATAGAAAGGCAAGGGGAAGATTTGCTGGAAGCGGCCCCTTTGGGAATCAAACTCCCAGACGATCCGAACTCATGCTCCGACACTCCGATTTCGATACAACAACATATTATCAAGTTGGGGAAGGAATTTGGAGTTGATTTCAACGGTTGTGAGGAAAAGACGCTAGAACTCTTCCTCAAAGTAGATGGTAACAAGCTGGCGAATATAAGCAATCAGAAAGCTCAAAAATCGCAGAAAAGGAAAGGTTTGATAGAATTGAAGAGTTTAGAACTGGAAACTAGCTCTATGAGTTATGGAACTAGAATTAAGGGAGGTTTTCTCGCTATTAAAGATCGATGAAGTTAAACATAGTTTCCTGGAATGTTCGGGGTCTGAACTGTTGTAAAAAAAGAGATGAGGAATTTATTGTCAATTCTGGAAGGCTGATATTGTATGCTTGCAAGAGACTAAACTAGGAGGGGACATTTCTAATACTGTTAAAGAGATATGGGGTAGTAGATGGGCTGATTATGTGCAGCTGGAGGCTAGTGGAACCCGGGGGGGGGGTATTTATCATGTGGGATAAGAGGTTCTGGAAGGGGAGATCAGTAGTGTGGGGGCATACTCAGTTACATGTACCTTGTTTGGGAAAGTACAAGACCTTCAGTGGCATCTAATAGGTGTTTATGCACCAAACAACAGGGCGGAAAGAGAGAAAACATGGTATGAGATAGGTGCTGCTAGAGGCCTCATTTCTGGTCCTTGGGTGGTGTGTGGGGATTTCAATACCGTTAGGTTCCCGACTGAAAAAAGTGAGTTTCAGAATCACCAAGGCTATGATTGATTTCTCAGAGTTTATTGAAGATATGGAGCTTGTGGATTTGGAACTGCAAGGAGGAACTTATACTTGGAAAAAAGGGGAAGGGGACGGACATACCACTGCTGCTAGACTAGACAGGTTTCTTCTTTCGGAGGAATGGGACATAAACTTTAGTTGCATCAAGCAAACCACTCTAAACAGAGTAATATCAGATCATACTCCAATTTTGTTGCAATGTGGAGATTGGGGAAGATCAAAGTCTTATTTTAAGTTTGAAAACTGGTGGCTACAAACAGAGGGTTTCAAGACTACTGCCAAAGAGTGGTGAGATTCCTTCAGTTTTAATGGCCGGCCAGACTATCTTATGATGGCTAAATTGAAGGCACTAAAAGAAAAGCTCAAAGAGTGAAGTAAGACTCTTTTTGGGAACCTGAAGTTACAGAAAGCTAAAGTGTTAGCCCAATTGGCTGAGCTGGAAACACTGCAGGAACAGATAGCTTTAGATGAAGGGGAAATTGCCTCTAGACTAGCTTTATCTTTAGAATTTGAGGGTATAGTCATGCATGAGGAGACAGCTTGGAGACAGAGATCTAGGGCTTTATGGCTTAAAGAAGGGGACAGGAACACTAGCTTCTTCCATAGAACAGCAAACAACCATAGAAGAGCTAATACCATTAATAAACTGAGAGCTAATGGGGTTGAAGTTACTGAACCTGAGGAAATTAAGAAGAGAATTTGTGATTATTGTGAGGACCTATACTCAGAATCAGAGGAATGGAGACCAAAGTTGGAAATGAGAGGGTGTCCTAGAATCAATACAGAGGAATGCAGGTTACCGGAGGCTCCTTTTGAGGAGCAAGAGATTCAAGAAAGCATTAAGGCTTGTGTTGGGGATAAAGCCCCTGAGCCTGATCGCTTCACTATGGCTTGTTTAATCAGTGTTGTGACATTATTAGGCATGATTTGGTGGCCACCATACAAAACTTCCATTCCAGAAGCACCTTTGAAAGGAGTATTAATGCCACCTTTGTGGCACTTATTCTCAGGCAGGGGCCATTGAACTGAATGATTTCAGACCCATCAGTCTGTTGGGAGGGGTATATAAGATTATTTCCAAACTACTGGTAGAAAGAGTTAAAAAGGTGATTCACAAACTTGTTGACAGGCAACAAATGGCCTTCATAAAAGGGAGGCAGATCATGGATGCTGTGTTGATAGCCAATGAGTTGGTAGATTCCAGGGAGAAATGCAAGAAGTCAGGAATTTTGTGCAAGTTAGACATTCAGAAAGCATATGATCATTTGAATTGGAGGTTTCTGGTAAATGTGTTGCAGAAGATGGGTTTTGGAACTAGATGGATCAGTTGGTTCAAAGAAAGCATTAGCATTGTTAGATTTTCAGTGCTGATCCATAGAAGTCCTACTGGTTTCTTTACCTCTCAAAGAGGTCTGAGGCAAGGTGATCCAATCTTGCCTTTCTTGTTCATCCTGGTTATGGAAGGGTTAAGCAACCTTCTTTACACAGCTAAGATAAAGAGATGGATCATAGGCTTTCAAGTGTTAGACAGGGAAGAAGAAAATCTTGAGATCACTCATCTACAATATGCTGATGATACTTTGGTTTTTTGTGATGCAGTGAAAGCAAACTGTTTGGTCCTCAGGGCCATTTTCATAATATTTGAAGCTGTATCAGGTCTCCACATTAATTGGGGTAAAAGTGTCATATACCCCGTTAATAAAGTGACCAACATTGAGGATCCAACTCTTACTTTGGGGGGTAAAGTGGGGGTTCTACCCATAGTTTACCTAGGCATGCCTCTTGGGGCTAGAAGCAGATCCAAGAGTATTTGGAGTGCGGTGTTAGAAAGGTGTGAGAGAAAACTGACCAACTGGAAAGGTCAGTATCTTTCCAGGGGAGGAAGATTAACCCTTATCAGCAGTGTTTTAAATGCCTTGCCTACATACATGATGTCTATATTCCCTGCCCCATTATGGGTGATACAAAGATTGGATACTATTAGTAGAACTGATTACCAGCAAGAAGACAGGGGGTGGGGGAATTAGAAACTTGAGGTGTCATAACCAAAGTCTAATATTGAAGTGGCTTTGGAAGTTTGCTTCTGATGACAACTTTCTTTGGAAGGAGGTGGTGCCTGTTAAGTATGGTATGGAGGATAAATGGATGACACCTGCTGTGTTTTCTCCTTATGGCTCTAGTGTTTGGAGATCCATTAGGAACTTCTGGGGGTTGCTGTTAGGGAAAACTTCCTGCAAAGTGGGAAATGGAAGAAAAATCAGTTTCTGGAAGGGCAAGTGGTGTGGTCAGCTCACTTTGAGGCAAATATTTCCTGAGATGTATGAGATGAGTCAAAATCAGCAAGCTTGCATAGCAGAGATGTGGCAAGATAAGAGTTGGAATTTACATTTCAGGAGAGACTTCAATGATTGGGAGCTAGGAATTATTGCAGATCTCTTAGTCACTATCAATCAGTTCAAGGATCTATCTGAGGAGGGGGATTCACTTGTATGGGAAGGTGAAACTGGTAGGGGTTTAACAGTGAGCTCAGCATACAACCTCTTTGGCCCAACAGGTAGTGAGATAGTTGACTGGCCATGGAAGATGATCTGGAAAGCCAAGATTCCTTACAAAGTCAATTGCTTCACTTGGTTGCTGGCTAAGGAGGCTATTCTGACTCATGATAATCTGAACAAGAAAGGGCACCATTTATGCTCTAGATGTTTTTTGTGTGAAGATCAGAGGGAGACAGTTAACCATCTCTTTTTACATTGTACATGGACTGAGCAGCTATGGCAGATGTTCATCAACAAGAGGAAAATCACTTGGGTCAGACCAGGGAGGATTAAAGATGTTCTGAAAAGCTGGAACAGGGATGGTAATGTAGATAGAAAGGAGGAGAGATGGAAGATTGTCCCACCTTGCATTTGGTGGACAGTATGGCTAGAAAGAAATCAGGTGTTTTGCAAGGAAGCAGAGGAGCATTCAGAGATTGAAACAAGATTGTCTAGCTTTATATTTCTTTTGGTGTAAGCAGATAGTGGTGGACAATGATGTTACAACTAGCATAAGTATAGATTGGCTGTAAAGGTGTTTTGGGGGGTCTTTGCATCCACTAACTTTTTGTGGGACATTCCTCTTATTTGTGGAATGTCCATGTGAATATATATAGAAGTAACTGTTACCTTTCTCCAAAAAAAAAAAAATCTGTCAATATTAACTCATCCAGGCTAACCCATACAACTTTGAAATTTTATGGGTCAAGCCGGGCTTGCTCATTATTTGATGAACCAAAAAGTAGTCAGCCCAAACCACTTTTTTTTTTTAAAAAAAAAGAGTACAAGTAAATACTTATAATGTAAAATCTAATTTTAAAATGATAATGTAACTATCGACAAGACAATTTAAGTTGTACTTATTAAGTTTGGTTTCGAGTAAAGATTTGGTTGTATGACTTCAAATTTGAAATCATTGTTATTTTATGTAAATATTTTGAATACAAACGTACGAGAAAATATTTTTGATATGTAGTTTTTGAACTTTGTAATATTTACATGTATGGTTTAAGACTTTAGGTTTAATAAACTCCTATTGTTTTTTTAGTATCCTATTTTATTTTGTTTTGTAATTATTTTTTATTTGACCCATGGACCAGCTTAACCCATATTGCTCAAATCCTAAAAGATAATGGACTTAATCGGGCTGGGCCAAAAAACCTAATTCTTGGGCTTTAAAAATCTTAGACCAGCTCTATCAAATCACAGGTTGGGACGAACTGACCCAAGAGACCCAGATTGACGGCTCTGCTTAAGAGATAGATTCTAGTATTGGCGTGCAATGGGCTAGAACAAATGGGAATGAATGTAGAGTATTTAGATGGGCTAACTCAACTACTAATATTTATTTTTCTCACTTTTAAAGCATGGGGGAAGATAGCTTCCTGCAAACTCCTCACTACACTTCTTATATTTCATAGAGTTGCAGTATCTCTAGATATATATGATCTGCACATTAGGAGCTCTATTATTGGCCCCTACTCTTCCCTTCCTAATGTTTGTCCCTGCAGTTCTCCTTTCAATGTGTCCTCATTTTGCTGGCTGCATGTTAACATTGTCTATAACATAGTGCTTAGGTTTGTCCGATTTGCTTCATGTTCCATCTTCACACTCTGAGGAATAATCCGAGTATTAGACAATGAGTACCTTATTTTGTGCTACTCCACTCTTATATTTCTTGTGCCTATTCTTTCTACTGAACTTCTAATTTTTTGTGCAGTGCCTCTTTCGACTCCACAGTGAAGCTATGGGATGTTGAAATTGGCCGTCTCGTCCACAGCTTGAATGGTCATAGGTAATGGATGTAATTTTCTTGTTCTTATTATGTCTTCCAATAAAAATGTTGTGAGATAATCACACAATCTCATAGGAGGAGCCATTGCTGCTTAACAAAAATAATTGGTTCGAGTCTATTACTTGTGGGACAAAAATAAACTCCTACAATGGTGATTTTCCATTTTTGCTTGGTTGAACTAATGCTTTCTGTTGGTTATTTTTATTACTATTAACTGGTTTACTTTTATTTATGTTATTTACTTTCAGAAGAGTGCCTCAAGGATAGCGTGGAAAACGCTCGACAGTTTCTCTTGTGTTCATCATTGTTCTTGTTATGTGGCTATTTCTGTTGGTACTGATTGGGGTCTCTTCCATTTTAAACCCAGGGATCCTGTTTACTCGGTTGCATTTAGCCCGAACAGTGAGTACTTGGCAACGGGGTCACTGGATAGATGCTTGAATATATGGTCTGTGAAAGACGCCAAGATCATAAAAACGTACAGTGGAAATGGTGGAATCTTTGAAGTATGCTGGAACAAGGAAGGCAACAAGGTCGCAGCTTGTTTTGCAGACAATGTGGTGTGTGTCTTTGATGTTCGGATGTAGGATCGTATAACATTAAATAGATCGTGTTGAAGATAGATGAAATCCCTCCACACACTTGTGCCAAGTAATGCCTGAGTTTGCGGGAAAAGTATGCTTGGTTGGCTCATGTAGAATTGTAGAACAACTGATTCTTAACAAATTAATATTTTATAGCGTGTTGTAGATATGCAGATAGGATCATGGTACTGACCTAGGTTCAGCTTTTGCTACAGCTTGAAGCTGTAATTACAGCCATTGTGTACTGTATTGAAGTGAGGCAGCAGCAGCAGTGACTGTTCTGTCGTAACTTTATTTGATGCCCCAAATGTTGATATCAAGTTGCACTAGTTGTATTTTCTCGCCTGTTTCAGATTGATGTTCTACTGTTAACATCGTCGGAGCGAATTCACCACCCTCTACTGCAAACGTTATTTGAATGAGATTTGAGATTGAGTTAGAACAGTTTACGGGCACCATAGCTAGCAAAGTAGTTATTCAAGCAACATAGCTATCACCTGTATGGATATTTTTTTCCCATTACATTGTGCCCCAATCTTTAGCTAAGTTTGCCCCGGTAATTGCATGTCTTTTAAAACCAGCTCGGTGGCTTGGCGGCAATGGCGGAGGCCTTGTAGGATTTTATGGACCAAGGAACAGAAAACAGGCGATTTCGGCAGTTTTCTGTGGGTATTAGTCCATGGATTCTTGCACTGCTTGGGGTTTCGACGCAAAACTTATGAAAAAACATACGAGTAGGTTCGCAACGAGCTCGACAATCGGCCCAGGTGGCCCAGCAGCGTTGGCGGAGGCCTAGTAGGATTTTATGGGTTAAGGAACAGGAAACAAACGATTTATGTAGTTTTTTGTGGGTGTTAACCCACCGATTATGGCAATGCATGGGGCTGTGGCGCAACATTCCCAAAAAATCATATGAGTGGGTCCGCAACGAGCCTATAAAGAGGCCCAGGTGGCCCGACGACGTTGGAGGAGGCGTGACAGGATTTTATAGTCCAAGAAACAAGAAACAAGCGATTTCGGCAGTTTCTTGTAAGTGTTAGCCCACGAATTTTAGCGCTGCATGGTGCTCCGACGCATCCCCAAAAAATCATGCAAATGGGTCCGCAATGAGACCGGCAAGAGGCCCAGGTGGCCCAACGACGTTGGCGGAGGCCAGATTGGATTTTATGGGCCAAAGAATAGGAAGCAAGTAATTTCTACAGTTTTTTATGGCTGTTAACCTACGGATGCTGGCGCTGCTTGGGGCTCTAGCGCAAACTTCCCAAAAAATCATACGAGTGGGTCCGCAATGAGCCCGGCAAGAGGCCAAGGTGGCCAGCAGCGCTGGTGGAGGCCTGGTAGGATTTTATGGGCCAAGGAACAGGAAATAGGAGATTTATGCAATTTTCTATGTGTGAGCCCATCGATTCAGGCGCTGCATGGGGCTCCAGCCTAACATTCCCAAAAAATCGTATGATTGGGTCCGCAACAAGCCCAGCAAGAGGCCCAGGTGGCCCGACGGCCTTGGCGGAGGCCTGGTAGGATTTTATGGTCTAAGGAACACGAAGCAAATGATTTCGGCAGTTTTCTGTAGGTGTTAGCCCACGGATTCTGGTGCTGCATGGTACTCCGGCTTAAAATTCCAAAAAAATCATATGAGTGGCTCGAGCCCGACAAGAGGCGCAGGTGGCCCGACGACATTGGTAGAGACCTGGTAAGATTTTATGTAATAAGGAACAGGATATAGGCAATTTCGACAGTTTTCTGTGGGTGTTAGCCCATGGATTCTGACACTGCATGGGGCTCCGGTTCTCGAAAAATTAAACGAATGGATTCGCAACGAGCCCGACAAGAGGCCCAGGTAGCCCGGAGGCATTGACATAGGCCTGGTAGGATTTTATGGGCTAAAGAAGAGGGAAAAAGGTGATTTCAGCAGTTTTCTATGGGTGTTAGCCTAGGGATTCTGCCGCTGCATGGTGTTTCGGCACAACATTCCCGAAAAATAATATAAGTAGGTCCGCAATGAGCCCAGCAAAAGGCTAGGTCTCCCGGCGATGTTGGCGGAGGCCTGGTAGAATTTTATGGGCCAAGGAACAGGAAACAAGCGATTTATGTTGTTTTCTGTGGGTGTTAACCCACCGATTCAGGCGCTGCATGGGGCTCCGACACAACTTTCCTGAAAAATGATACTAGTGGGCCTGTAACGAGCTTGGCAAGAGTCCCACATGGCCTGGCGGTATTGGTGGTGTCCTGGTAGGATTATTGGGCCAAGGAACAGGAAACAAGCGATTTCAGCAGTTTTCTGTAGGTATCAGCCCCCCGATTCTGGTGCTGCATGGGCTCCGGCGCAACATTCCCGAGAAATCATACGAGTGGGTCCGTAACAAGTCCAGCACGAGGCCCAGTTGGCCAGGCGGCGTTGGCGGATGCCTGGTAGGATTTTATAGGCTAAGGAACATGAAAAAGATGATTTCGGCAGTTTTTTGTGGGTGTTAGCCCAAGGATTCTAGCGCTACATGGGGTTCCGGCGCAACATTCTCGAAAAATCATACGACTAGGTCCGCAATGAGCCCGGCTAGAGGTCCAGGTGGCCCAACGATATTGACGGAGGCCTGCTACGACTTTATGAGACAAGGAAAAGGAAACCAACGATTTCGACAGTTTTCTGTGGGTGTGACCTAACGGAGTTTGGCGCTTTATGGGGCTTCGGCGCAACATTTTCAAGAAATGATACGAGTAGGTCCGCAACAAGCCCAGCAAGAGGCCCAGGTGGCTTGCGGTGTAGGCAGAGGCCTGGTATGATTGTATGGGCCAAGGAACAAGAAATAGGCATTTTTGGCAATTTTCTGTGGGTGTTAGCCCACGGATTCTAGCGCTACCTGGGGCTCCGGCGCAACATTCCCAAAAAATCATATGATTAGGTCCTCAACGAGCCCAGCAAGAGGCCCAGGTGGCCCGACGGCGTTAGCGGAAGCCTGGTAGGATTTTATGGTCCAAGGAATAGGAAACAAGCGATTTCGGCAGTTTTTTATGGGTGTCAGCTCACGGATTCTGGCGCTGGATGGGGCTCCGACGTAGCACTCCCGAGAAATCATACGAGTGGGTCCGTAACGAGTCCAGCAAGCAACCCAGGTGGCCAGGCAGCGTTGGCGGATGCCTAGTGGGATTTTATAGGCCAAGAAACATGAAATAGGCGATTTCGGCAGTTTTCTGTGGGTGTTAGCCCAATGATTCTGGCGCTACATGGGGTTCCGGTGCAAAATTCCCAAAAAATCATACGACTGGGTCCACAATGAACCCGACAAGAGGTCCAGGTGGCCCGACGGTGTTGGTGGAGACCTACTAGGATTTTATGAGACAAGGAATAGGAAACAAGCAATTTCGACAGTTTTTTGTGGGTGTGACCACGAATTCTGGTGCTGTATGGGGCTTCGGTGCAACATTCTCGAAAAATCATACGAATAGGTCCGCAACAAGCCCGAAAAGAGGCCCAGGTGGCCTGGCGTTGTTGGTAGAGGCCTCGTATGATTGTATGGGCCAAAGAACAGGAAACAAGTGTTTTCGGCAGTTTTCTCTGGGTGTTAGCCCACGGATTTTGGCGCTGCATGGGGCTCTGGCATAACATTCCCAAAAAATTATACGAATGGCTCCACAACGAGCCCAGCAAAAAGCCCAGGTGGCCCAGCGGCATAAGCGGAGGCTTAGTAGGATCTTATGGTCCAAGCAACAGGAAACAAGTGATTTAAGTAATTTTCAGTAGGTGTTATCCCATAGATTCTGGTGTTGTATGGGGCTCTGGCACAACATTCTCAAAAAATCATACGAGTGTGTCCGTAACGAGCCCGGCAAGAGGTCCAGGTGGCCCAGCGGCGTTGGAGGAGGCCTGGTAGGATTTTATGGGCCACGCAAAAGGAAACAAATGATTTCGGCAGTTTTCTATGGGTGTTAGCCCACAGATTCTGGCGCTGCATGAGGTTCCGGCGTAATATTCCCAAAAAATCATACGAGTGGGTCCGCAACGAGTCCGGCAAGAGGCCTAGGTGGCCAAACGGCGTTGGCGGAGGCCTGTAGGATTTTATGGTCCAGGCAAAAGGAAATAGACAATTTCGACAGTTTTCCATGAATTCTGGCGCTGCATGGGGCTCCGGCACAACTTTCCCAAAAAATTATACGATCGGCTCCGCAACGAGCTCGTCTAAAGGTCCAGGTGGCTTGGGCGTTAGCGGATGCCTGGTAGGATTTTATAGGCCAAGGACAGGAAACAAACGATTTCAGTTGTTTTCTATGGGTGTTGGCCCATGGATTCTAGCGCTACATGGGGCTCCGGCGCAACTTTCCCAGAAAATCGTAGGAGTGGGTCTGCAACGAGCCCGGCAAGTGGCCCAGGTGGCCCCGCGGCATTGGCGGAGGCTTGGTAGGACTATATGGGCCAATGAACAGGAAAAAGGTGATTTTGGCAGTTTTCTGTGGGTGTTAGCCTACGGATTCTGGCGCAGCAATCTCGAAAATCATATGACTAGCTCCGCAACGAGCCCGACAAAAGGCCCAGTGGCCCGCCGGCGTTGGCGGATACCTGGTAGCATTTTATAGGCCAAGGATAGGAAACAGGAGATTTCGGTAGTTTTCTGTAGGTGTTAACCCATGGATTCTGGGGCTTCGGCGCAACTTTCCCGAAAAATCATACGATTGGGTCTTCAACAATACTGACAAGAGGCCCAGGTAGCTGGACAGCGTTAGCGGTGGCTTGGTAGGATTTTATGGGGCAAAGAACAGGAAACAGGTAATTTCGACAGTTTCTTGTGGGGTTAACCCACGGATTCTAGCGCTGCATGGGGCTTTGCAGTAAAATTCCCAAACAATAATACGAGTGGCTTCGCAATAAGCCCGACAAGAGGCCCAGGTGGTCCGACGACCTTAGCAGAGGCCTGCTGGTTTTTATAGGCCAAGGAACAGGAAAAAAACGATTTCAGATATTTTCTGTGGGTGTAATCCCACGGATTTTGGAGTTGCATGGGGCTCTGGTGCAACATTTATGAAAAAACATACGAGTGGGTCCACAATGAGCCCGACAAAAGGCCCAGGTGGCCCAGGGGAGTTGACGGAGGCCTAGTAGGATTTTAGGGGCCCAAGAATAAGAAACAAGCGATTTCAGCAGTTTTCTGTGGGTTTTAGCCCACGGATTATGCCGCTGCATGGGGCTCCGGCACAATATTCCCAAAAAATCATACAAGTGCGTCCGCAATGAGCCCGACAAAAGGCTCAGGTGGCCCGATGGCATTGGCAGAGTCCATGTAGGATTTTATGGGACAAAGAACAGTAAACAAGCGATTTCGACAGTTTTCTGTGGGTGTTAGCCCATGGGTTCTAGCGGTGCATGGGGCTCCGGCGCAACATTCCCAAAAAATCATACGAGTGGGTCCGCTACGAGCCCAGCAAGAGGCCTAGGTGGCGCGGTGGCATTGGCGGAGGTCTGGTAAGATTTTCTGGGCCAAGGAACAGGAAACAGACTATTTTGACAGTTTTCTGTGGGTGTTAGCCCACGGATTCTAGCGCTGCATAGGGCTCCGGTGTAACATTCCTGAAAAATCATACGAATGGGTCCGCTTTGAGCTCGATAAGAGGCCCAGGTGGCCTAGCGGTATTAGCGGAGGCCTTGTAGGATTTTATGGACCAAGGAACAGGAAACATGCGATTTAGGCTATTTTTTGTGGGTGTTAGCCCATGGATTCTAGCATTGCATGGGGCTCTGATGAAACATTTCCCAAAAATCATACGAATGGGTCCATAACGAGCCTGGTAAGAGGCCCAGGTAGCCCGGCGGCATTGGTAGAAGCCTGGTACGATTTTATGGGCCAAGGAACATGAAACAAACATTTTCGACAGTTTTCTGTGGGTGTTAGCCCATGAATTCTGGCGCTGCTTGGGGCTCCGACGCAAAATTCATGAAAAATCATACGAGTGGGTCCGCAATGAGCCCCGTAAAAAGCCCAGGTGGCCCAACAGCGTTTGCGGAGTCTTGGTAAGATTTTATGGGCTAGGGAATAGAAAACAAGTGATTTATGCAATTTTCTGTGGGTGTTAGCCCACCGATTCTGGCGCTGGATGGGGCTTCAGCGCAACATTCTCGAAAAACCATAGAAGTGGGTCCGGAACGAGCCCGACAAGAGGCCCAGGTATCCCGATGGCATTGGCGAAGGCCTGGTAGGATTTTATGGTCCAAGGAACAGGAAACAAGCAATTTCGGCAATTTTATGTAGGTGTTAGCCCACGAATTTTGGTGCTGCATGGGGCTTCGGCGCAACATTCCTGAAAAACATACGAGTGGCTCTGCTACGAGCTCGGCAAGAGGCCCTGGTGGCCCAGCGGCATTGGCAGAGGCCTGGTAGGATTTTATATAACAAGGAACAGGATACAGGCGATTTCAACAGTTTTTTATGGATGTAACACCATGGATTCTAGAGCTGCATGGGGCTCTGGCGCAATATTCCCCAAAAAAAGTAGGTCCGCAACGAGCCCGGCTAGAGCCCAGGTTGCCCAGCGGCATTAGTAGAGACTTGGTAGGATTTTATGGGCCAACGAACAAGAAAAAGGCGATTTCGGCAATTTTCTATGGGTTTTAGCCCACGAATTCTGGCGCTGCATGGGGCTCCGGTGCAGTATTCTCAAAAATCATATGAGTGGGTCCGCAATAATCCCGGTAAGAGGCCCAAGTGGCCCTGCGGCGTTGTCGGAGGCTTGGTAGGATTTTGTGGGCCAAGGAACAGGAAATACGCGATTTCAGCAGTTTATTTAGTTGTTAGCCCACGGATTCTGCCGCTGCATGGGGTTCCAGCGCAACAATCCCAAAAAATCATATGAGTGGGTCTAAAACGAGCCCGGAAAGAGGCCCAGATGGCCCGGTAGTGTTGGTGATGGCCTGGTAGGATTTATGGGCCAAGGAACAGGAACCAGGCGATTTCAGCAGTTTTCTATGGGTGTTAGCACACGAATTCTGGCGCTACATGGGGCTCCGACGCAACATTCCCAAGAAATCATATGAGTGGGTCTGTAACGAGCCAAGCAAGAGGCCCAGGTGGGCCTGCGGCGTTGGCGGATGCCTAGTAGGATTTTATAGGCCAAGAAATATGAAACAAACGATTTCGGCAGTTTTCTGTGAGTGTTAGGTGTTAGCCCAAGGATTATGTGCATGGAGTTTCGGTGCAATATTTTTGAGAAATCACACGACTGGGTCCACAACGAGCCGAACAAGAGGTTGAGGTGGCCCGACGGTGTTGGTGGAGGCCTGGTAGGATTTTATAAGCCAAGAAATAGGAAATAGGCAATTTCAAAAATTTTCTGTGGGTGTGACCCCACGGATTCTGACGTTGCATGGGGCTCCGGCGTAACATTCTTGAAAAATCATATGAGTGGATCCGCAACAATCCCAGTGGATCCGCAACAATCCCGGCAAGAGGCACAGGTGGCCCGGCGGCGTTGGCGGAGGCCTGGTATGATTGCATGGGCCAAAGAACAGGAAACAAGCGATTTCGACAGTTTTTTATGGGTGTTAGCCATGGATTTAGGCGCTGCATGGGGCTTTGGCATAACTTTCCGTAAAATCATACGACGGCAGCGTCGTCGGGGGCCTGGTAGGACTTTATGGACCAAGGAATAGGAAACAGGTGATTTCAAAACTTTTCAGTGAGTGTTAGCCCACGGATTCTGGCCAGCTTGGGGCTCCGACGCAACATTCTCAGAAAATCATACAAGTTGGTATGCAACGATCCCGACAAGAGGCCTAGGTGGCCCGACAGTGTTATTAGAGGCTTGGTAGGATTTTTATGGGACAAGGAACAAAAAATAAGTAATTTTGGCAGTTTTTTGTACGTGTTAGCCAACGGATTCTGGCGCTACATGGGGCTCCGGCACTAAATTCCCAAGCAATAATATGAGTGGGTCCGCAATAAGCCCGACAAGAAGCCCAGGTGGCCCAGCGGCGTTGCCGAAGACCAGGAAGAATTTTATGGGCCAAGGAACGGGAAAAAGGCGATTTCGGCAATTTTCTTTGGGTGTTACCTCACAGATTCTAGAGTTGCATAGGGCTCCGGCGCAACATTTATGAAAAATCATACTAGTGGGTCCACAACAAGAGCGGCAAGAGGCCCAGGTGGCCCAGCAGAGTTGGCGGAGGCCTAGTAGGATATTATGGGCCCAAGAACAGGAAACTGGCGATTTCGGCAGTTTTCTATGGGTGTTAGCCCATGGATTATGCCGCTACATTGGAGCCCCACGCAATATTCCCAAAAAATCATACGAGTGCATCCGCAACGAGCCCAGCAAGAGGCCCAGGTGGCCCGGCGACATTGATGGAAGCCTGGTAGGATTTTATGGGCCAAGGAACAGGAATTGGGCGATTTTGGGAGTTTTCTGTGGGTGTTAGCCCACAGATTCTGACGCTGCTTGGGGCTCCGGGTAACATTTCCAAAACAATCATACGAGGAGGTCCTTATCGAGCCCGGCAAGAGACCCAGGTTGCCCGGAGGTGTTGGAGGAGGCCTGGTAGGATTTATGGTCCAAGAAACAGGAAACAAGCTATTTCGGTAGTTTTTTATGGGTGTTAGCCCATGGATTCCGGCGTTGCATGGGGCTTCGGTGTAACATTCCTCAAAAATCATACAAGTAGGTCCACAACGAGCCCGGTAAGAGGCCTAGGTGGCTTGCCGGCGTTGTCGGAGGCCTAGTAGGATTTTATGGGCCAAGGAACTGGAAACAGGCAATTTCGACAGTTTTCTGTGGGTGTTAGCCAACGGATTCTGGCACTGCATGGGGCTCCGGCACAACATTTTTGAAAGATCATTCGAGTGGGTCCGCAATGAGTTCGGCAAGAGGCCTAGGTTGCCGGCGGCGCTGGCGGATGCCTGGTAGAATTTTATAAGCCAAGGAACATGAAAAAGGCAACTTCGGCAGTTTTCTGTGGGTGTTAGCCCACAGATTCTGGCGATGCATGCAGCTTCGGTGCAACATTCTAGAAAATTCATACGATTGCGTACGCAACGATCCCGACAACAGGCCTAGGTGGCATGGCGGCGTTGGCGGAGGCCTGGTAGGATTTAATGGGCCAAGGAATTGAAACAGGTGATTTCAGCAGTTTTCTATGGGTTTTTGCCCACGAATTCTAGCGCTGCATGGGGCTCCAGCGCAAAATTCCCGAAAAATCATATGAGTGGGTCTGCAACGTGCCTGGCAAGAGACCTAGGTGGCCCCGCGCCATTGGCGGAGGCCTTGTAGGTGTTACGCCGGAAAATGACCGACTCTTAAAGAAAAATAAAAAAATGTGTTCGAAAGTCGAAAATTAATTCAAGACTCAATTGATTTGAGTAAAAACCAATTCTCGAGATTCGAAAGGAAAAAGAGTCGCCACCTAATTTTAAGGATAATTAGGAAACCGATAAATATTTCAAAAGACTAACAGAAAATCTTTTAAAAT
>JAPFFP010000080.1:23123124-23143872 GCA_026153255.1 Solanum medicagineum | reverse complement strand
GCTCAATTTCAGGGTTTGTGAGCTATGTTTTTCGGATTTTGGAAACAAGATTGGCAAAATAAGTTTTATGTTTTCTCGGGTTTTTCTTCGTTCCGAATCTCTTCCCATTTCTTCTCAGAAGAAGTGACTAAATAGCTTCCAAATTCATGAAACGATTGAGGGAAAACGGTCAAGAACCAGCTGGATTCGATTGAGGGTTTTGAAATTCAAATTTCGGAATGATTATGTTTCAACTTTTGACCCACAAATCGAAACAAAGACTCACAGTTGATGTGAGGACAAAGAAATTGAGGTTGAGTGGAGTGTGCGGCGTTGGATTTTTCCGGATTTGCGTCGGGTTTGGGGAAAAGAAGAAACGGGAAAAGGGAAAGCAAATAGTTGTGGATTTGGCATTGAGGGTTTGGGGTTTCGTGGTTGAAGGGGACGAAAATGGCGAGGGGAGGGGGAAACGGCGCTAGGGTTTTGGTTGGGGAAAGGGGAAAACGAAAGGGGAAAATGGGGAAGAAGGGTGGGTGAAATGGGATATAGCGGGCGCGTGGCCTTCACGCGCCCGTAATTAATTTTAATATTTTTTTTTTTTGACAATTTGTTTAAAAATCGTTGAAACAAAAATAAAAACTTGGTGATTAAATTGACACCGTGGAGGGTAAAAATTGGGTGTCAACAGTAGGATTTTATGGGCCAAGGACAGGAAACGGGCAATTTTGACAGTTTTCTATCGGTGTTATCCTATGGATTCTGGCGTTGCATGGAGCTCAAGCGCAACATTCCCAAAAATTCATACAAGTGGGTCCACAATGAACCCGACAAGAGGCCCAAGTGGCCCGGCTGCGTTGGCAGAGGTCTGGTAGGATTTTATGGGCCAAAGAATAGAAACAGGCAATTTCGAAAGTTTTCTGTGGGTGTTAGCCCACGGATTCTAGCGTTGCATGGGGCTTCGGTGCAATATTCTCGAAAAATCATATGAGTGGGTCCACAATGAGCCCGGCAAGAGGACCAGGTAGCCCGGCGGCATTGGCGGAGGCCTCGTAGGATTTTATGGCCCAAGGAACAAGAAAACAGGCGATTTCGATAGTTTTCTGTGGGTATTAGCCCACAGATTCTGGCGCTGCATGGGGCTCCTGTGCAACATTCTCGAAAAATCATACGAATGGATCCACAACGAACTTGGCAAGTGGCTCAGGTGGCCCGGTGGCGTTGGCGGAGGCCTGGAAGAATTTTATAGGCCAAGGAACAGGAAACAGGCGATTTCGGCAGTTTTCTATCGGTGTTAGCCCACGGGTTATGTCGGTGTATGGGGCTCTGGCGTAATATTTTCATAAAATCATATGAGTGGGTCCGCAACGAGTCCGATAAGAGGCCCAGGTGGGCTAACGGCATTTGTGGAGGCGTGGTTATATATTATGGGCAAAGGAAAAGAAAACAAGTGATTTCGGCATTTTTCTATCGTAGTTAGCCCACGAATTCTGGCACTGCATGGGGCTCCGGTGCACATTCTCGAAAATTCATATGAGTTGGTCCACAACGAGCCCTGCAAGAGGCTCAGGTGTCCTAGCAACGTTGACGAAGATCTGGTAAGATTTTATGGGCTAATGAACAAGAAGTTGGCGATTTCGGCAGTTTTCTGTGGGTGTTAGCCCACGGATTATGGCGCTGCATAGGGCTCCAACGTAACATTCTCAAAAAATCATACATGTAGATCCGCATCGAGCATGGCACGAGGCCTAGGTGGCCCGCGGCGTTGGCGGAGGCCTGGTAGGATTTTATGGGCCAAGGAATAGGAAACAGGCGATTTCGACAGTTTTCTGTGGGTGTCAGCCCACGTATTCTGGTGCTGCATGGGTCTACGATGCAAGATTCCTGAAAAATTATATAAGTGTATCAGGAACGAGCCCTGCAGGAGGTGCAGGTCGCCCGGCTGCATTAGCTGAGGTTTGGTAGGATTTTATGGGCCAACAAACAAGAAAAAGACGATTTCAGCAAATTTCTATGGGTGTTAGCCCAGGGATTCTTGCCCTCCATGGTGCTCCACCGCAATATTCCCTAAAAATCATACGAGTGGGTCCGCAACGAGATCGGCAAGAGGGCCAGGTGGCCCGGCGACATTGGCGGAGGTTTGGTAGGAATTTATGGGCCAAGGAATAGGAAACATGCAATTTCGGCAGTTTTTTGTGTGTGTTAGCCCACGATTTCTGGCGCTGCATGGGGCTCCGGCGCAACATTTCCCAATGGCCATTCGAATGGGTCCACAATGAGCCCGATAAGAGGCCCAGGTGGCCCGGCGGCGTTGGCGAAGGTGAAGGCCTGGTAGGATTTTATGGGCGAAGGAACAGGAAACAGGCAATTTCGACAGTTTTCTATGGGTGTTAGCTCACATTTTCTGGCGATGCATGGGCTCCGGTGCAACATTCCCAAAAAATCATACGATTACGTCCGCAAAACGAGCCCAGCAAGAGGCCCAAGTGGCCCGACGGCGTTGGCGAGGCGTGGTAGGATTTTATGGACCAAGGAACTGGGAACAAGTGATTTCGGTAGTTTTCTTTGGGTGTTAGCCCACGGATTCTGGCGCTGCATGGGACTCCAGCGAAACATTCCCGAAAAATCATACAAGTGGGTCTGTAATAAGCCTGACAGGAGGCCCATGTGGCCCAGCGGTGTTGGCGGAGGCCTGGTAGGATTTTATGGACCAAGGAACAAGAAATAGGCAATTTCGATAGTTTTCTGTGGGTGTTAGCCCATGGATTCTGGTGCTGCATGGGGCTCTAGCATAACATTCCCAAAAACTCATACGAGTGTATCCGTAATGATCCCAGCTAGAGGCCCAGGTGGCACGGCAGCATTAGCGGAGGCCTGGTAGAGGCCCAGGTGGCCCGGCGCAACATTCCCAAAAAATCATACGAGTGGGTTCGCAACGAATAGTGATAAGATTAGGAATGAGACTATTCGATAGAAATTAGGGGTGGCCTCTTTGGTAGACAGGATAAGGAAAGTGAGACTACGATGGTTTGGGCATGTGCATAAAAGAAGTGTCGACTCTCCTGTTAGGAGGTGCAAGATGTTGGTTTTAGGAGTTACGTAGGGGTAGAGGCAAACCAAATGTTGAGAGGAGATGATTAGACAAGATATGGCGTAACACCATATCACCAAGGACATGACCTAACATAGAAATAAGTGGAGGTCATATAGGGTAGAAGGTTAATAGGCTAGTAGGGGTAGGTTGATGTCTAGCCCTGTGTTATAGTAGGTTAGTAGGATTAGTTGTGTACACATGTCTTATATCTTATGATGTTATTGTATGTCTCATATTTGTTTCTGTTATTGTATTTATATGTTATCACTTGCTTTTCGCTTTTTCATCATTTCTTTTTCATATCTAGTATTTTATGCTTTTTGGGTCTGATATTTTTGAGCTTGAGGGTCTTCCGAAAATAACCTCTCTATCTCTATGAGGTAATGGTAAAATCTGCATACATTTTACCTTCCTCAATCCCTACTTGTGAGATTCCAGTAAGTATGTTGTTATATTTCATATTAAATGAATTTGTAGGACATAACACACCTGTTAGGAAAGTGATTTAGGACATAATTCAAACTACTTTTCACTATTACACTTTTAATCGTTTCCAAATTATTGTGCTAAAGTAGTCAAGAATCACACTGAATGAAAGGGGAAAAGCTCCAACAGTTCTTAAATTTTGAATAATTCACTTACTTTAAATTAACAAAAATCTCAACAATTTACTTAATAAAAATCAGAAAAGTTACCAAAATTAGTATGAGAAAATGTTAACCTCTCTTGCTTTGCTAAAATAGACTAATAAAATAATACGAAGAATTAAGTAGCTCTTTAATATAAGAATATAGTATGAAACGATAACTAAATTATTTTTTGCCTTGAATTCTTAAAGCAGCACGTTAATTTGAGACAATTTTCTTTAGCAAAATAAATAATTATTTTAAGACAAAAAGAGTGGTTATATCTTTTTTTAAAAAAAATAAATGGGGGTAGTGGAAGGGGAAATGAGAAAAAAATTACAATATAGGAAATCAAACTCTCACCAACAAAATAAAAGTTCAAATAATCAATCAACTAAACTATTAAGATTCCCCGAGAGTAGTTATATCACCATCGGATACTTGCACATATTTTCCACTTTTTTAAGAAAAATGACAAACCAGAAAAGAGACTGCAAGCTGTACACATATACAACTAAAGTACTTCTGCAAATGAACTCAATGAATTCAACAATCTATTCTTTAGTTCTGATGCTATTTGGGCTTTTTACATGAATGATTTGAATCTCTATCAAATACTAGCAAAACATCATTCCTAGAATACTAGACTAGTAAATGGAACCAATAACTTCACAATCCATTCAATGGTTCTCAGCCAAAACATCTACAAATTTCTAACTGAGTAGTAAAAACCTGTGAACCTTATCGTCTTTGCACCAGATCCATTCCAGAACTGCAAAATCCACTAAAACGAACACGTTGTTCTCCTCAGTATCCAGGTTAAGCAAAACCAAGAACACAGTCCATTCATTCTGGATCCTGGCAATTTCTAATCTATATGTCCAAGCAAAAACCTGAATTATAGCTGTCTCGTATCTTCAAAGAATGAAGCTGGTATTTCCATGGGGGAAGTCAACGTTGACACGCATTTGAACTGTAACAAGTAAATCACTTGTCAAGTTAAATAGCTGAATTAATCAAGAATCTACAACAAAATCACAAATGATCAACTTAGAGTAATTACCTTATGTTGCTTATATTTGTCTCTCACAGCCACTAAAGAACCGCCCCTTCTGCTTAATTGCAAGTCATGTAGGATAAGAACACATTCCTTCAAATCTGCTGCTTTATACCCCGAGTATTGTTGAAGAGCTGCACTCCACGGATGTGCATTTGGTTGTAGTGTAAACCTCGAAAGGAATATAACAGAAGCAGCCACCAAAGAAGGTAAAAATTTCACACAGCTATAGTCCAATATGCTCAACTCTGATAGGTAATAGCCCAAGAACTCCAACTGCAAACTGGGGATTTTACAATCTTCTTCAGCAACCCCAGTAAATCTTCTGAGAAATGTTTTCACAGTGGGATTACCCATCTCAAATTGGAGCGATTTCAACACATCAGTTTCCATCTTCACCACCTCTTCTTTCGTATATGTATTGTCAGTTATGTAACAGAAATCTTCAACATGTGGTGGACTAATCTCCTCATACTTCCTGTAAATCACCAGATCAGAATACACTCATTAGCAAAATCAAATATGTAACCAAATTTCGCATGGGGGGGACTCAATTCATTGTCAAGCTAAGATACTTACGCAGCAATGAGCATCGAGGAAACGCCTAAAAGCTGAAGTTTTTGCCTAGTGATTACATTTGTGGATAAGAATCTGTCGAGGTAGGATACGGTAAGATATAAGGTGTCTGAAAGTAACTTGTATTCCTCTGAAACTTCTACCAGCCAATCAACCAATATCCCTCTCATGGTTGCACTTACATCCTTCTGAATTTTCTCTAAGTAATCAGGCAAAGGTCTCCTTTTTTCCTCAATCTGACACAAAAATCACCAAATTTGTCAAAATCCATATTCCACAACAATTACAGCACTAAGCACAAACACCCAACACCATTATGACAGACCTTAAACTATGATTCAGTCACTCATAACAATAAGAACAACCAAATTTCCAATATCCTACCTTTACTTTAAACACATTCAATTCAAAATAAGAAGAGGACAACAACATATCCAACATAATCCCGCAAGAATGCCATTGCAAATTGAGACATAAGAAGAAGAAACAACAACATACCAGTGAAATCCCACAGATGGGGTCGAAGAGGATAAAATGTGCACAGACTTTACCACTACCTCAAAAGTAGAGGTAGAGAAGTTATTTCCTAGAAATCGTCGTCTCAAAAATAAAAAACAAATAACCAAAACAACAACTAATACATCTCAATCCCAAATTATTCATCTTGGCTCTGTAAATCCTCTATATCTGTTTCACTCCATTTAAACCAATTACATTCGAAGACTGTACATTTCTTCTTTTATTAGGAAGTAAGGAGAGGATAACAAGAAGCGCGAATTGAATCAAGTAGCCAAACAACTAAACTACTAAGATTCCCCCATTCAAATATTATGCACCATGAAGCAAACTAAAGAATTTTTTCAATACTAAAAGAATAAACGAACCTCCATTTTACGAAGGTAATTATATATATCAGAAACATAAGCAGTACACATCTGAGGATCATCAACAACATCGACAACATTCAATCCCTTCTCCTCAACAATCTTACTAGCAACAACCCTTTTCACCTTCTTCTTAGATTGCTGCTTAGATTTGGGTTTCTGGGGTTCACCCTCCAAACCCTTAATCCGATTCACACCCACATTAGAAAAATTCTGAATCTCACCCAAAACAACCCTCTTCTTACTCATGCTTTGTTGCTGACCCATAGCCTCTGCTGCCCTTTTCTTGGCTAAACGCGTAACTCTACCTCCATTTTCTGAATCCGCCATGACTGCCTCTCCCTCTTGCTCCCTCTTTCAGTTACAAGAAACAATGAAGAAAGGCAGAGCAAAGAGAGGTTTGTGGGTTTACACAAATGCCGCCATATATATTGAGTTGAAGTTTTTCGAAAAATTTTCAGTGAGCGGGCAAGCGCAGGTGTTTTCTTTTTTCAAAGTTATTTTGGGAAAAATGAGATTTGGAGGGTGATGATAAAAACAAAGAGTCAAGCCAAAGTGTTTGGTTTTTTGGGTTACTTAGATAGCTGTTTCAGATTTTTTGGGGGCCAAACTGTTTTGAAATTTAAAGTTAGTAAAATTTGGTAATTTTCAGTTTTCCCTCCTTCCCACCCGCTCCCGGTTTATATAAATTCACGGACGAATTGGCAACTGCAATTAATACCACCATTTTCGGTCGCTTATTTATTGATAAATTCTCATTTTCATTTTTATTATGATTTGTCGCATTTAATTTTGGGAGAGGGGGTGAATGTACCTCCCTGATTTGTGTATTTTCTCCGCCTATTTTTACTTGATCCCTATAATATTTTAAGATATTTAACAATATTTGTTCAGTTTATGAAATCAAGAAATAATTTTACACTTAGTTTTTAATTTATCCTTGTCAGTAATTATAGTTATTTTTCTATTATATTTTTTAAGATATTATATTAATTATATTTTGAAGGTAATTTGATAAAATTACCCCTATCATTTACTACTTTTTAATCTTTATGTCAAGTCAATAGAGAATGAGTAAAGATAGACGGAGGGAATATGTATTATTTTAAAAGAGTTGTTTATATGTGTCATTGTTCTCTAAGAAATAAATTATCGTACCCTATTTTATCTCTTCGGACCTAACAAAACCAAATCCTTCTTTTATGATTGAACAGATGAGAGAAGTGAGATTGAAATAGTTTGGGCATATGCAAAGGAGGTGTATCGACGTCCCAATTAAGAGGTGCGAAAAGTTGAATTTAAGGGTTATACAAAAGGGAAAGAGTAGATCGAAAAGGTATTGGAGAGAAATGATTAGACATATATCATTGAGGACATAATTTTAGATAGAACGAAATAAATGTTACGTATTAGAGTAAAAGGCTAGTAAGAGTATAATGTTGTCTTGTCTTAAGGCAGTTTTACGTTTATTATAGGATTAATTGATGCCATTATGGTTGTGTTATTAGTTTTCTTTAATTATTTTGTCCTTTTATAATCAATATTATTCTTCGTCTTAGTCATTATTCTATATCTATTTTTTTTCCTTTTAACGGGAACAGATATAATCCCGCGCGCTCCTATCCTATAGGCCACAACCGCGCTAATTTCCCTTTTTAAGATTTCAAAAGAAAAATGTCAAATAGACTAGGAGTGTCCTTTTAGTCCTGTCTTTTTTTTTCCAACGCTCCGTTTAAGCATATATTCAAAGATAGTTATTACTAGTACTACTTTATAGTTAACTTGTTTGCCCAAATATTTGAAAAAAATAAAATAAAATTGGAAGTTCTTCTTTAAAAAATAAAATAAATACTTTATTAGACAAATTAGGATGTGATCCAGTTGGACCAAAAACATAGTGATAGTCCAATCTGTTGTCAAAATATGGAGTACTTACTAAGGGAAGTAATTTATGTGTAAAATTGAGATTTAAAAAAAATTAAAATCAGTTAATGGCACTTTGTATGTGGCAAAATTATTTGAGAGGTACTTTTGAGTTTTGTTTGGCTTATTTTCCCAAAAGATACTAAACGTACAGGGCAAATTACCAAATATGTAAATACTTACGTTACCTTTTAGTATTATTTTAAATAAATTTTAGATAAGTGAGCTTTTATATATTCAATAATTATATATTAAATAGGTATATGTATTATTTAATGCAGAACAAGTTAGTCAAAACACCTTCTTTTTATTTTTTAAAGAAATTAATATCCAAAAATTTAATAAATTTTTGAAAAAGATGCAAGTCAAGCTCATGGAATTAAAATTAGTGTATGATGAATTTAACCTTAATATTGTCTGACAACTAAACTCAACTTTGAGAGAGCACGTCTTAACACTTTAACATTATCTTAATTAGTAACTAAACATTACAATTCATCTCCATTATCTCTCGTGGACACCAAATGTCATGTGGTGAATAGATTTGGGAGATGTCTAGATGATCATTTTATAAGTAGGGAGTGTTTATTATAGACGAGTTAAGATGCCCTAAGTATGCATACTCAAAAATGAAAAGTACAAGTATACTATGTTGACTGTATGTAAAAGATTACTAGATAAAAATTCCTCGCTATTTTATTTTATTTAGAAAATTAGAATTTTTTATTTACATCTTCGATTAACAGTATATAAATAATTATTTTTGATATATATATGCGCACACTTCAAAAGTCATATAAAAAATAAGTCAATAACCATAAATTAACTAAAAAGATGCTAACAACTATCAGCATTAGCTTTTTGGTCCTTTGATTATTCACCCCCCCCCCCCCCCCGCCCTTTTTTTGCACTTTGAACAAGTAAATTATTTATATATTTTGAATCGTGATATTTTATTCCATAGAATTCTCTCATTCTTATTTTAGTTAACTTATTTACTGTTCCGCTTCAAATTATCATAAATTTATTGATTAAAAAATGTCATCCATCTACAAAAGAATTATATTTTTGAATAGCGATAAGATTATTATATTTGTATAAATTTTATTTAGTATAGGAGGTGTGAGTATTTTATGATAAAATATTACAAGCCCATTTAGCTTAGTTGGAAAAAAATAGCTTTTAAAAAATACGTTAAAAACACTTTTTAAAGTGCTGAAATTTATTTTGAAAAATAAGCAATTATGTGTTTTGATAAAAGTGTTGTAGCTGAAAAAAAGTTGTTGATGTGTTTGGCACATAAGTGTTATTAAGCAACTTAATTAAAAATATCTTAAATATCCTTCAAGCTGTTAACATTATAAAAGCTAATTACTTTAAAAATTTTCTGTCTAAAACAAAATAAAGTAAAATAAAATTATGTTTTAATTCAATATCAATATAAACTTATTATTTAAGTAACGTTTATATACACAAGTAAAAGATGAAACTTTTGCAGTACCCAATTTTTTAAACAAGAAGAAAAGTTGGATTAGTAACAATTACAATAAAAATTAATGAAAAAAATAATAATAAAACTTAAATTAATAGTAGCGGAGAAGAGAACCCAAGCTTTGTCAAGAGAGAGAGCGGCGAGAAGAGTGTTAGGTTGTGGTTTAAATTGAAATAATGAGACAGGAGAGAGTAGTTAGAGTTACTTTAACTAAGGATAATTTTGGGAATATGAAAAAAAATTTAGGATAAAAAGGTAATTGTTTTGGTCAAAATGTAACAACTTTTAAGCCAAAAAAATAAAAATTGAGGAGGTGTTGCTTTTAACTTTTAACTTATTTATCAAATTCTAATTTTTTTAAGCTGTTTTGAAAATTATCAAACACTTTTATAAGCTAAAAAGAGTTTAAAATCAAGTTTGACCAGTTTTAAGTCAAACGGGCTCTAATTATTTATAATAAATTTGAATTCTAGAAGTGCTTAGTATACATTACTCCTATCATTATAAGTTATAAGAGGAATTTTCGTATATAGTCACACAAAAATACCTTAATAATGTTTCATAGTTATAGTTTGAGTAATTACATTTAGTAACTATAGTTATAACAGTGTTTATATAATGCGCCAACATTTGTATACGTTTGTATAATTCGCTATATAATTCATAGTTTTTATATAGCGTTTGTATATTTCGCTATCCAATTCATGCACAACGTTGTATAATTTATTATACAATTCACAGTTTTTGTATATTTCTCTATCCAATTTAATTCGCACAACTTTTATATAATCACCCCACAACATTTGTATAAATAGCATGGATTATACAAAATTAAAATTGTAACTACTGTTAGATATTTGTCGCGAACCATAATTAATTTAAACTATAGTTTATATTAGCTAATTAACCAATATATGTACCAAGTTATTTTTTTCAATTTGTAACTTTCAACAAATCGGGTTTCCACACTTTGGAAAACCACATTTAAAAATTATCAGCAAAAAATGTAATTCCAAAAAGAACTTCGGATTATCGTAACAAACTCCTGACTTCCATCAATCCATCTTTGTATTGCAACATAAAGCTTATAAATTAATGATAAATCTTCAAAAATATATTTTTTATGTTCATATAATTGTCACAAGTTTATATAGTTACTTGAATTATACTATTAATTATAAAAATAAAAATTATGATAATTAATAAAATATAATTATAATATTTACAAAGTAAATTAATCAGACATATATCAACAATTCCCTAATATTATTGATACATGTCAACTTAACGTTAGATACAATGAGACCTATACAAATCCTAATATATGTTGGGGAGGTGTTAAGCACGATAACACAAACAACCCAATTTATAAGTTATAGGACTATATTATTATTATTATTGTTATGTTTTTTTTTTTGTAATGGACTACAATTGTGTAATAAAACATTTAGAAAATTTTAATACAAAATCAATATTGAAACCTGACAATGGATTGAGTTTGTTAAAACCTATAAATTATGTTTTCCCAATTTATCCCTAACTCAACACATGAATATAATAGACTCATATATCTAGAGAGTTAAACTAAAAGTTATATGTATCGGAGAAAAATATTATTATTAGATAAATTTATCAGATTGGATTTTAAGTATGTAAATTGATTTTATTTGATAGAAAGTTGAAGAAGTGAGGAAGATGTTTTTGTTGTTGTTTGTTGCTTCACTTGTAATTTTATTTTCATGAATTTGAAATTGATATTTTGATTTGATTTGTAATATATAAATAAATGAAGATTTTAAAAATTGAATCCATCGAATTTAAATTATAAATACATTTATAATAACATTTAAGATTCACTTGTAATAATATTTATTTATATCCACAATCCTATCAAGTTATCAAAATGTTAGCCGTTTGTTTTAATACACTACCTTGGTTCTTGTAGTAAAATATATTGACAAATATAAAAATTATAGTAATTTAATTTAAAGTTATAAAATAATAGAAAAAAATTATATTTTTGAAAACTGAAATAAAAACTTTAATTAAAAGTTGAAAGGGAAATGTTGCGCCTCATTTTTAACAAAAACGAAATTCAACGTTTGATCCTTTTTTAAAGTAAAGGAAATCGATATCTGCTCCTTCAAAGTAAATAATAAAGTCATTTTGTTTCATTTTAATTATCAAGTATATTAAAATTAATTATCTGAAAGAATTTTTTTTTTCTACTTTGCCTACAATTAAGAGGCATGCTCCTCTCTTTTTATTTTTTTCCAAATTTCTATTTTGATAAATGACAATATCATAAGTTAGATTTAATGGTTAAGAACCCAAGATTTAATCGATCCATGTTAGAGTTCTATTTGATCAATTAAATTTACTTTATGTCATGTGTAGCCATCAAGATAGGAACTTGGGGAAAATAAAAAGGAGCCTCCTCCGCAAAGAGGCATATATAGAAGAAAAAATTTACTTATTTATACAGAATTAGTCAAACACTTCTAACTAATTTTTTCTTTTTAAGGTTATACCAAATCTTGTCCTAAAATGTGACAGATAAAGTAGAATTTAACAAAGTAAACCCTTAATTAGCTTTTGTGAAGCATTTGTACCAATAATTAATATTCGATCAATTCTTAAAAAATATGTACATAAAATATCTAATTTAATAACACCGAGTGCTTGTGCATCATCAACTGCCCTGTAAATTTGTTCCTCATTATCATTAGTTATAATTTGTTTTTCAGTCTAGTGGATGCTGGGCTGGTACATAGTCCATTTGGTAAACAAAATATTTTCTCTGTCAATATTTTTTAAGAAAAGACTTTACGCTACCTATTTTATTGAGCCCCATTTTAGCATATAGAATCTATCGACAACTACTTCTATATCTTTGATATGAGCTCGGATAAGTTATTATTATCGTAAAATCTGAGTGACATTTTAAGCACTCATCACAAATGACTCTCGAAAACCAGCCGCTGGTATATTACCAAAACAGAATTAGCTTGCTCAAAGTAATTCATTATTGGGGGCAACAAGAAACACTCTATTTATTGATGAGTTTTACTTGATCGCGATATTTGAAACAACTTATCGTGGCATCCTAGCCGTTAGGTATACACTTTCTAATCTACTATGTTGATATTTTAGCAATATCAAAACGGAATAGAGAAAACAAAATGAAAAGAGCAAATTCTAAGTATAACACTTGACAATAATATGACCCTCATATGTGATCTTGGTGCACTGGAGTGAGCTGAGACAAGAAGAGTTCAAGAAGTGCTCGTTCTCTGGGTTGTGACACTGGAAATGGATCATCCCCTGTTACAATGGAAACAATGTCATATTTCTAAGGGAAAAAAAGAAGAATTGGCGACAGATAAATTCTACAGCTAATAGCAAAATCTGTCGCCAATTCTATTTAGAGACGGATTATCAAGAATGTACAGAGTAAGAGATATTAACCTGTTGGATATAATGGCGGCCATGGAGCATTATTGACATCAATTATGCCATCGAATGATGTAGGACGTGGCGGATCATTTTGATCAAATCGACTATTTGGACTCAAATGATCTGTTACGACAGGGACATTGGTAGTGTGAAGTTGATTTAAAGATGGTTGTAACATGTTGTCCATGCGTTGATCAGCTTCATCTCTGCACATAATCAAATCCTAATTAATTTAGTTCTTTTCCTTCTGCAACTCATTGGCTCGACTAATTTAGATTCATCTAGACACATCTCCATTCTCACTTTTTGAGGGCTCAAACAGAAAACTCTGATTAAAGATGGTAGGATATTTGCTATACATCCACTAGTACACATTTATTTTGCTTCTTTTAAAGTATTTGATTCTTTTTGTTCTTTCATGTATATAGATGTAAATAAGTGAAACATAAGAAAGATAAGTACTATGATCATTTTAAATATTTCAATACACACTATTGAGCATATCCTAGACGCTATAAGAAACAAAGATTTTTTTTCATCGCGAATTAGTGAAAAATTTGTTTAATACATCATTATTTTTTCATTCATTTCCCACCAAACCAGCTCACTAAAAAAATGCATGGTGAGAAACTTCAATGAATTCTTTTAATATGAAAACGTTACTAATTTTTTGTTTCTCAATGATTTAATCAAAATATCTGTGAGAATAGTCACCGAACAGTTTTCAAAAGTACCTGAATGGAAGAAGGCCATTGGAATCGAGAAAATTGAGAATTTGGACATGAGGATCTCTCTGTGAGTGTGGAACCCAATCCATGAATGTACTATTTGCAATTGAATCACTTGTTGCCACATGATTCACAATGTTCACATTCTGTCCTGCAAAATCCATCTAACCAAAAGGAAAAGAAAAGAGAGAGAGAGAGAGAACAATTATTTGGTTTCAAATATGTTGAAATTATTTGTAAATGAACAAGATCAGAAAGTTTCAATAAATTAAACTGACCTGTGGCTGTGTAGTGGTTTGTGCTTGGGGAGAGTTATAATTTTCCTCCAATACTTGCTGCGTTATTCCATCAAAATTAGAAATAAAATCAAATTAAATGGCTTATAATCAAACAAGTTAAGAACAGATTCATGATGATCCTATCAGATACTCCTCCGTCTAAATTTATTTGAGTGGACATGAAGTTTAAGGAAAAAAGAGACTTATGAAAGTTATGGTATAAATCAAGTCTCAAATATATTTGTGTGTCTATAAACTATCCATTAAGAATAAATGAAAGTTATGAAGCAAAATTATTTTTTAATATAGAAGGAGAATTTTTCTTTTTGAGATGGAGTACTAAAAAGTAAATACTATTTCATATAAATTGAGCTAGATGGAGAAATTAACTTGATAACTTACTTTGCGAGCTTGGACTTGTTTTAGCGTCTCTTGGAGTATTTCTTCCCTATATTGTGCCTCACATACTGTGGTAATTTCACAAAAATCGCCTTCATATATTCTGCAAAACGATACAAATCAACCGTATATAGTTTACTTTGTAATTGACTCTTACACGACGCTCTAAAATTTTTAGACTGTCAATATATATAAGTCATTTACCTTAGTCGCCTTTCCATGTCTTCTATTTGAGTCTTGTATCTAACAATTTCTTGTTGAAATTCCTCTATGTGGGAATGAACACTCGCTGGGCTACTACTTCACATATAATTAAAAATGAAAATCATCATTTAAAAACTAGAAACTAAATTTTTAAAAATTGCATTAATATTATAGTACACTATGTTGAAGGTTAATAAATAAAACCTTGGAGCTTGATAAGTTCGATCTGCTTCAACTTTTATCTTAGAAATAGCCCTTTGGAGATGCTGCAAAATTCATCAAAGAAAGAAAAATATTTAATTAATTCATTTAAATGTAAAAAGAAAGTAAAAGGAAAAAAAAAAAAGAAGAAAAGAAACAAACAAAGCAAAAGCCAACAATTCGTACCTCTTGGTTGTGTAGCCTTTACAACAGAAAGCACGTACAAACAAGGATCACAACAGAGAAAGATTAAAAAAAAAAAAAAGCAAAACACATCAATATGAGCTCAAGAAAAGAAAAAAAAGGAAAAAAAGTTTTTTCTGTAATCAACTAGTACTTAGAATTAGTCGAATCTGTGAATTTCAAATACAATATTAATAAAATTACCGTCCTCGATCATGTTCCGGAAGATTCACATAACGTGCCATAATATCTTCAATGCTGTTACAAAAAAAATAATAACCCCAATTATAGAAATAAATAATTTGATCAAAATATATAAATTGATCCCCCCCCCCTCTCTCTTTTTTTAAAAAAATTACATTGTAGCTAAGGTAAAGGAGATGGAGAAATGAAGAGAATTATGGAGGATTGAACTTAAAAGGCTCAGATAGTTAACCAATTAAATTAAAATTATATGAGGTTTAAAGAATGGAGGAGGGGAAATTGAATATTTATTGACAAAAAAATGTTCAAATAATTAATTGTTAAGTGAGCTATCAAAATTCTATAGAAATGGAAGGAAATTGGATTGGTATGGTAGTTTATCTTTGTATATGATTATACTTGCACTTCCTGACCAATGAAATAAATTCAATGATTCTCTAAATTATATATTTGTTGATTAAATTTTTCAAAAATTAAATAGAAAAAATAATAAAAAAATATCACCTTTTATTTCCAGAGAAAGTGCTAACTCGACCAGAAGGAGAGAACATGATGAGAGCAACATCAACATCACAAAGTACAGAAAGTTCATAAGCTTTCTTGATAAGACCATTCCTTCTTTTGGAGAAAGTGACTTGCCTATTTGTTGTATTCTCTATTTTCTTGATTTGAAGCTTTACTCTCCCCATTACTTAATTATTCTACAACCCCTTTTTGGTTATAAGGATGCTAAATATAGAATAATCTCATGTGTCTCTCTCAATATATTACTCACTTATTTTGTTGAGAAAAATAAATAAATAATAGTAATATAACTAGTTCAATAAATAGAAAAATGGAACAAGAGAGATGGTGGGGGTTGGGGAAATTGAGGAAGGAGAAAGGTAGAAAGGAAGAAAAATGAACAACTGGATCTTTGGAGTCATTAGGCTACATGACGCCACAAAAATTTGGCCTCAGAGAAGGATGGCGGTCTACTCTAATTTCTCTATCGGCGCCAAGTTATAACAAAGAGCTTCACCTATGTGGTTTTGCAATTGTACTTTAGGCAATTCTACTCTCTTTTCTAAGTTTTTTGACAAATAGTATTAAGCTACCTAGTAGGATATTCATACTTGAATTTAAACTAACCGACTTTTCGCAAGAATATTTTAGCTATAATTTGAGTGATTATATTTCGTAATTATAGTTATAATAATATTTTTATAATTCGTGCAGTATTTGTATACGTTTTGTATAGTTCACTGTATAATTCGTAGTTTTTGTTCGACGTTTGTATAATTCGTTATACAATTTGATTCGCGCACAATTTTTGTATCATCGCCCACAATGTTTGTATAAATCACGCGAATTATACAAAACTCAAACTATAATTACAGCTAGATATTTGCCACGTAATTAATTCAAACTATAACTACATTAGCTAATTGACTAGCTAGTATATATTTGCTTATTCGTGTAATTTTTTCTTTTATACAATGACAATAATATATTTCAATTAGTCATTTCACTTTATTAAATATAAGAGAATATATCAACCGTATCTCTAACTCAAAGATAGAAAATTGTTTCTGATAAATGCTTGGTTCAAGAAAGATACGTGACGAGGAATAATCAAATGGGAGCTAAAACGAATTGCACCTTGAGAATTGAAGTTATAAACAAGTCCCTCTGAATAATTCACTAGTAAATATATAGTATGAGTGTGATGCAGCTTTTGTGTGTAAATACAGGAGGGAACTTAATCGTGCTACGAGTGATTGTTAAAGAATCAATATTTATTTTTCCATCAACTTTGTATTTATTTTATTATCTATCATAATATTATCATTTGTTTTCAATTATACTACGAAAATCATTCGAAATGAGGAAAGCAAATAAAAACTTTAGTGAATTTGACATGTATAAAATGAGGGATAGTACACTTTTAATCAATAAGCTAAAATATATAATTATGAATAGTAATTTTATTTTATTTCTATTATATTAAACGGATAGTAAATACACAAAAAGTTAAATCACAATAACAAAAATTCAGTGAATCTATCATATTTTGCTTGCAATTATAGATTAGAAATGTGTACACTCTAAACTTTGATGGCCGTAAATATCAACTAGTCGATGGGTCGCATTATCCAAATAAACTTGTGTTAATTAGTGTTAGAAGTAAGGCATGTGGTGCTTATTTATATGATGAAGAAGAGATTGCTAAATGTACAAATAAATTACAGTTTAAAGTATATTGATAAGAAATAAAGTATAATAATATTGTTATATGACGAAATTTATCAGCATAGGTCATCGTACACAAATCCTTGAGTTAGAGGTGGATATTCTAAGATTTGAAATATATAAATTTTTAAAACTCAAAAGTAAATTTCATTTCTATCACTTAAACGAAATGCTACATTATTAATAATTTTTTAATAAATATTTATACATATTTAATTTATAAATTTCTCATAAAAATTACTGAATTTTCAAAAATTTTGGCCATGCCTCGAGTCAATATATGTTTATGGTAGTAATTTCCAAGATGAGGAAGGATGACATCAGTTATGCATGTGATAGCTAAGGAAAATTACAAAAGAAAAAGAGAAATAAAGTCACAATGACGGAAGAAAGAATGCATTATAAAATACTTCCTCCGTTTTGATTTCATTATTTTATTTTTAATTTAATAAAAAGTTCTAAATATTTTTGCATATTATAATATTAAATTAAAAATATGAAGTACTAGAACATTTGTATGATTTTTAAATAAATAAATATGAAAATTTGAAATTTATTTGAAAAATTAATTATTTCTTCATTTTAAAAAGAATGATTTAATTTAATTTGGTAAGAAATTTAAAAAAATAAAGAATATTTTTCAATATTGTGATTCTAAATTAAAATTAAGTTAAATGTACTAAAATATCTTCAATCTTATGACCTTAAATAAAAAAGGGGATCATTTTTTTGAAAATAAAGAGAGTAAATAGGAATGCAGAACATATAAATTAAAATGAAGGAAATATATACACACTTTTCTGTTTAAAAAAATAATTTTTTTAAAATATATTTTAAAAATAATATTATTATTTTTATATAATTTTGATTTTAGTTTTCTAATATATATAAAGTTATAAAACTAAAAGAAAATTTTAATACATGTGATATAACTTAAATTTTATTTTACTTTTTTTAAAAATTTTCATAACAATTCATATTGTATCATTCTTTTTTAACGTATATTTGTATTATACTTTTATGGTTCGAAATGAAATATAGGATCCAAATTCCCAATGAGTTTTTGATGATTCAGTTGAGCGGGGTCAGGCGGGTTTAGAAGACCGAGGTGGATACCCCTCAAATGTTAGGCAAGACGTGTCCTATATTTCCTTGATTCCCCGACACCCATAAAACTTTGTTTCCCCACAGTTGCCCTGCACGTGGGGCTTTCTCCTGATTTTCTCTTTTAGTTAACATCAGGAGTCGGAACTATCTAAGAATGATTAGATGAATATTTTTTATTGAGAAGATTTTTTTTATATATAGATTGAATAAAAATATTTTGTTATATATTAATTATTAAATATTCTTGATTCCTCGACACCCATAAAACTTTGTTTCCAGGGCTTTCTCCTGATTCTCTTTTACTTATAATATCGGGGTCGATGTTATATTCACTTAAGAATGATCAGATAAATATTTTTCATCAAAAAGAAATTTTTATATATATAGGTTGAATAGAAATATTTTGCAATATATAAGTTATTAAATATTCTTGATATAAAAATAACTCATTCATCTTCTAAAAATATAAATAATTTTAATGAAAATATTAATTCCTCCGCTGTATGACACCATAAATAAATAATAAAGTTATGATGAAATGAGAGATAAAAAGAGTAAAACTAATACATCATAATTTCCGTACAAATTTACACTTCTAATAATTTCCATATGAAACTAAAAAATAAAAAGAAGACAATTTAAGTGTATTTTTGTTGATAAGTTGGTTAATAACAAATACTTTATTTTAAAAAGAATAATTTAAATATGTCATTAATTTTTGAAGGAAAAAAATTATCTATTGCATCATTAAAAGTTTGACTTATCTACATTATTGTCGTTTGAGAAAAGACTCAAGGCTCATCTACTTCATTATTTTTTAACTCCAATTTTGCAACATCATCTAAACAATTTTTGACACTTCAATTGAAATTTTGAATTAAATATATTTTATTTACTCTTTCTTGAAGAACATAAAATTCTCAGCTTCTTCACTTGTTCATGAGATCATCTCAATCTTAGTGTCCCTACGAGCCATATAGCATAATTCAATATCTTTTAAACTCGAATTCAATTTAACTCAATAAGACACTTAAAATTTCGACAAAATTCTAAATCTTCAACATTATTTAGTGGTAGAATTTTTTCTACAACTCTAAATCACTTGAGTTTTTAAACCTAGTTAGTATAAAATGAATGAAAATCAGTCCTCTCCCCTCTGGTAACCAGTATATAATAACGTCATAATGTATGTGATATCCCAATATCTAGTATTCTTCATATGTATTTGAGAAATACTGACTCTTACTTGCTTGTATATATCCTCTCTCTTCTTTTCTCTTTCACTTGCCTCTCTCCTTCTCTCGCTTGCCTTTCTCCTTATGTATTTGTATTTTAGAGTGTATCTCATAGTAAAATATGTACTTTGATATATATGACTTGAAATTAGTATAAAATTTGTTGAGATCCTTTCTTTCTTCAAACGGAACGAAGAGATAAAATTAAGTTGATTTTCAAAATACCCTTCTGAATGTTTCTCAATGTTTCGATTATTCATGAAATGTTAAGAACAATTAGTAAATATGACAGAAATGTTTATATAATGAGGTAGTTTTTTAATATGAAACGCCATCGTTTGTGTAAAAATCCTAATTCATAGTGTTTGGTCTTTGTTCTGTTTTAATTGTGGGCTTCTCCTTTATTATTGGGCCCTTACCGCGGTTACAGCCCAAAAGCTCAAGCATGCTTCTCATCTAGCCTTGAAACTTTTCATTTTGTACAAAATCTCTTCTACACCATAGATATTAGTATTACTAAAAAAGGTAACTTCAGCTCCCGCTATGTGCAGAGTCTGGGAAAGAGTCTGATCACAAGTACGTAGCCTTATTATTGTTGTTTCCAAGATTTAAACTCGTGATCTTTTAATCACATGACAATAATTTTACTAGTTAAAAAGACTTTAAATTTTTTAATGAAAACTTAAATTAATCAATTGGAAAAGAAAAGTGGTAAAACTATTTATGCAATAAAAAATTTCTATTTGATTAAGTATTATAGAGTTTGTAAGTTGTACCTAAGAAGTTACTAATTTAACTTTGCCTATTGAATAGTATCGTATAAAAGGTCTCTTTTATTTGACTTCAAGTGATATTTAGACAGAGTTTAGCCATTTTTCGGTTACCAAAAATGA
>JAPFFP010000080.1:23103679-23122978 GCA_026153255.1 Solanum medicagineum | reverse complement strand
CAAATTATCAGACATAATATTGATCATCTTTATCTTTTCTGAATAGACAAGTCTTTACATCAACTTCCAAGTGATATTCTTTGTTCTTAATATCATCAAACATCATTTTCTTCAGGTAAATCTTTCGAATAGAGCCTTTTGACGTTTGTGTGGTGGCCAGGTCAGCTTGCGTGCTTTCCACATCAGCACCCTTTTGCTTATAGTTGGCAACTTGTGAACCAATCCATTATAATTGGTGTAAGTTGCGAATCAGCAAGTGGGTAAGCTTTGGGGTATAAGCACTTTTTAAATTTTGATAGTGTTTAGTTAACCAAAAAGAAATTGCTCTCAAGTATTTTTTTATAATTAAATAAATATAAAATAATTTCAAAAGTCAAAATCAAAAATCAAAAGTTTCCAACTTACGATTTTTATTTTATAAGTCACTTAAAAAATAATCGAGACACCTCCTAAATATAATTCAAGACATGACTTCTCAAGATGTTTTGGAGAGGCAGCCAGTTTATTGTTTAGGGACTTTGTTTTCCTAGAAAATTGGGGGGAAATTGCAGTAAAAGTAGTTGAAAATCCTGTGCTGCTTGTGGTGCCACGTCTACTACTAAGAATTCTCTTTTATATAAGATTTGAGAAGTCAAATTTCTATAACAGTAGAAAAAGAAAGCGTAGAAGACATTGGCAAAAAGAAATATTATCCACGCCATTGACTAACATCTTGTTTTGATGGTTGTTATACATTGTATCATATCATTTACATATTCATAGTTAGATAACAGTGGGAAAATTTATTTTGTGTAACAGGTCAATTTAGTGTGACAACGACTTAATATTTTCTTCTCATTTTGACTTTACTTATTATTTAATAATTTTATTTGAGAGAAGTATGCAAATTATTAGTTTCTTGATATTGTTAATAATATCCCTTGACTAAGTGAACTTAAATACGTACCTTATAATATGATGAAATACATCCCTAAATTTTTGTCAAGTTATTGTCAAGTTAAGAGAGTGTTTTTAACACTTGTGACAAATTGAGGGTATATTTAAGATTAGTTAGTCAAATGAAAATATGTATTTAAGACTCTCAATAGTTTGAAGATGAAACTAGCAACTTAAGCCAAGTTCAAGGGTGCTTCTAATACTTTTCTCATTTAATTTATTATTATTTACGCCATATTTTCATAGTAGCTCTATCACATACTCTGCACATGTAACATTACGTTACGAGAAAGAACGATACAATAAACATTATAAAATAATACAGTATGATACATTATGAAGGAATATATAATAACCATTTAAACCCCATTTTTGTTAACCAGCACAAATTAAACACATTCATTTTCCATTTACAATGGATCACATGTTTACTCCATTTTTGTATGCTCCTCTGCTACTAGCTCTCTACATAATCACCAAGCATTTTTCACGCAGATTCCGTAATCATCCACCAGCTCCATTTCTAACATTTCCCATTATTGGCCATCTTTATCTCCTCAAAAAACCTCTTCAACGTTGCGCGGCCAAAATCTCCGATCGACATGGCCCTGTTCTTCTCCTCCAATTCGGTTCTCGAAAAGTCCTTTTGGTTTCATCGCCGGCGGCAGCTGAAGAGTGCTTTACGAAGAATGATATTGTTTTCGCGAATCGCCCTCATTTGATCGCCGGGAAACATTTCGGTTGTAATTTTACTTCAATGGCTTGGAGTTCTTATGGAGATCATTGGAGAAATCTCCGGAGGATTACTTCGGTTGAGATGCTCTCCACTCATCGTCTTCAAATGCTTCACGGAATTCGCGTGGATGAAGTGAAATCAATGGTTAGGAGGATTAATTCCTCTGCTATGGCTGAGAAATCTGTCGATATGAAGGCTACCTTCTTTGAGCTGATGTTGAATGTCATGATGAGGACAATTGCTGGAAAAAAGGTATGGTTTAAATTTATGACCGTCTCATATCTACTATATGTCGTTTCAGCATCCAGTATTTTCTATTTTTATAGGTGATATATTTGAATTGAGTTCTTCTCAAAACAATTTTTTTATCTCTATAAAATAATGATAAAATCTGCATATATTGTGAAACTTCACTGGATATGTTATTCTGTTGTTCATATGTACTATACATATCTATACACAAACATATATACTGATAGCGATGTTGAAAAATTAGTTGGTTGAACTGCATATACTGATACTTCCCATCGGACGACATGTTATTATTTGTGTGTGACTATTTTTTTTGACTCCCAAAAGTTAACTAACGAAGTCCATATAAGCAGTGTATCTCGTATTATTATTTGATTTTAATTATCTTTTACATGATATATATAATCAGTTCGAGTGTACCACGTGTTATTATTTGATTTTAATTGTCTTTTACATGATATATATAATCAGTTCGAGTGTACCTCGTGTTATTATTTGATTTTAATTATCTTCTACATGATATAATATAATCAGTTCGAGTGTACCTCGTGTTATTATTTGATTTTAATTGTCTTCTACATGATACAATATAATTAATTTGAGTATATCTTGTGTGAATTGTTATGCAGAATATGAGTATCTACTTATAGAATTTTAAAAAAATTTAAATGTCTATTTGTACACACCCAAAGTTTGAGTTCGTAGAAGACAACTCTAACCAAGTTAGTAGACCACATTATGTAATTATGTCTATCTCCTATTCTCTACTATTTATGTAGATAAATAAATTTTGATTGCCATTATTGAAATGTTTTAATTTCTAAATTATTTATTTTACAATATAAATAGATAGTTATTTAAGAAATTATTATGAGATATCTTCATTTTAATTATTTATTTTATTATTATTTGTATCAAAATGTGTTTATAAAGTTATCACATTACAAATTTCGTTAAATTTAATAACATTATTTTTTTATTTGTTTGATTATAGAACAATATAACTTATATACTTAATCAATATTGTTTTAATAAAAATTTGTTATATAGATTAAAAAAGTATGACTTTAATAACACTATTTTTTTATTTTATTGATTTGTTTCATTATAGAACGATATTAAATTATATACTTAATCAATATTTGTTTCTTTTTTTAAAAATGAAATTAATTTTTTTTTAATAAAAAATTTGTCATACAGGTTTATGAAGTATGACTTTAATTGCGAAAAAAGAGGGAAAACTGATTATTTTAAAAATTGTGAAGATAATTTGATTTTTAAAGTAAAGTTCACGGGTCTAAGTGATTTTTCATCTCAACCATATTAAATGATGTGATTATCTTTCCTAAGTTTAAACTTAAATTTTGAACAGTTAATTACATTTTTGACAGATAAACGGAGAGAATGTGGACGACATTGAAGAAGCTACGAGATTCAGGGAAATGGTGCAGGGGATTTTCAGGATCGGCGACGCGACGAACGTCGGCGACTTTCTGCCGGGATTGAAACTGTTGGTGAGGAAATTGGAGAAGAGCTTTGTTGTGTTGCAACGAAACATAGACGAATTCATGCAGGGACTGATTATAGATTGCAGAAAGAGAATGGAAAAGGATGGAACTGTTACTGATCCGGAGATCGAAGGGAAGAAGAAATCATTGATTGAAGTGTTGTTAGCTCTGCAAGAAAAGGAACCGGAATATTACAAAGACGAAATCATCAGAAGCCTTATGCTTGTAAGTCATCGCACTGGATTTACCTAATGTGGGTCATAAATATGCTATAATTCATGATTTGATCAATAAGTTTAGTACAAAGTTGAATGCCAATTTGGAGAATCCCATGGATGAAACCAGATATATTCGTATAATAGACTAATATGGGATCCTCGTTTATATTGCTCACTTGAGCTAGTGTACATAATAAACTTGAAACTCGATTAGAAGATGAACTATTTTTATTTAAAATTCATGTTGTTAATTATACGTAAATACTTTTTATACTGTAGATGCATAAAGCTTCTCTTTTCTAAAAAAAATATTGTAGGATCTATTAGCAGCAGGGACTGATACTTCAGTTGGGACAATGGAATGGGCTTTATCTCTGATGTTAAACCATCCTGAAACACTGAAGAAGGCACGAGCTGAAATCGACGAATATATTGGACATGAACGTCTAGTCAACGAGTCAGACATAAACAACCTACCTTACCTACGCTGCATTATAAACGAGACGTTCAGAATGTACCCTGCAGGACCTCTGTTAGTCCCCCACGAGTCATCTGAGGAGGCCACTGTGGGAGGCTACCGCGTACCTGGAGGCACAATGTTGCTTGTGAATTTGTGGGCTATACACAATGATCCTAAGCTGTGGGATGAACCAAGAAAGTTTAAACCAGAAAGATTTGAAGGACTAGAAGGTTTTAGAGATGGGTACAAAATGATGCCTTTTGGTTCTGGAAGGAGGAGTTGTCCTGGAGAAGGATTGGCTGTTCGAATGGTTGCATTGTCATTGGGATGTATCATTCAGTGCTTTGATTGGCGACGGCTTGGCCACGAATTGGTGGATATGACTGAAGGAACTGGACTGACCTTGCCTAGAGCTCAACCTCTGGTGGCTAAGTGTAGCCCACGACCTGTAATGGCTAATCTTCTATCTCAGATTTGAACACAACTGGTCTTGAAGCATGTGCCCAAACTAGAATATAATTTATATTGATCATCTATGTTTACAGGCATGGAGCTTCGTTCTATTTTTCCAGATTATTATCCAACAAAATGTTATGTTGAACAAGAAACCGGTTTTACATTTCCTATATATATTACAAGTCGAGCTTAATCAAATCAATTGTAGCAATCCAAAATAATATCTAATATAACTCTCCATCTACTTGGTTAATCCCTGTTTCTAGCTATTTTGTTTGAACTTTTCAAAAGTACTTGATTTACACTCTTCTGTAGAATCTCAAGTTGTTTGGCAGTGAAGCATAATTGTATTCCTCTGGAGAACAACAGAAAAATCTTCAAGGTTCCTCTCTTGAAGCTTTATCTTCCTACAGAATTAAGACACTATCAAGCATTCGTTATGATGAAATAAAAACTACTTAATTCCTAGAATCTTTCAAGTATCCATACAATTTGGAAACAGTAGTGAAGATGAAATCATCTCCTTTTAACTTCACGTCCGATGTGATATCAAAAATGAGTGCAGGAAAATGATAAAGAAAGTTGAGGACTCAAAAGAAGCTAAGCTATTCCAGGATATATCAAAGGATACAATAACTACTACTCCAAAGGCTATTCCAGGATATATCAAAGGTTGTTAACGGTAGAAAATCATAGGATCTACCGTAAACAACCTCTATACCTTGGTCTATCCCCCTAGACCCCACTTTGTGGAACTACACTGGGTATGCTATTGTTGTTGTATATGAAGATCCCCTGAGATTATTCCCCACAACTTTACATGCTTTTGCTTGCATGTGAAAAGATCTTTTTATCACCAGAATTTTCTATTATTAAAGAACATTCATTTTCTTTGCCTGGTGCTATCAATAAGTTTTCTGATAGAACGATACATTTAGATGAACTCTAGTTGTTACTTAACCGGGATTGCTACATACTATAGGCAGTTAATATTGACAACAAATTCTACTTATTCCTTACCCTGGATATAGATCTTCAAATGAATGTAATATTGGATCTTTCAAGCTTGTTACACTGTGGATGCATCCAGCAGTCCCTTAACTTGCATCTCATCAGAAGAGTGTGAAGTTGCAGGCTATCAATGCTTTGGGTGTAACACTCCAACTACGGGATCATTGATATGTACAAAGGAACTGCATTCACAATTTCACAAAAGGTTCAGCCTCTATTGGCAAAATGTTCCCCACAATCAAATATTTGATCAAACTTCTTTCTGAATTACTATTCTGGCCAAAATTGTACCCCATTATTATCAAACAAAAAGCATTTTCAAGCCGACTTCTTTATTCCTTTGTTCAAGTGAGTTGATGAGGATATATAGTGACAAGTACGAGAATCGTGACAGGTGGTGGCAAAATTTACGTACACAAAATAATTTGTAACTGGAAAATTCGTACCCGCACAAAGTAGAGACCACAACGAAACTTACCTGCCATTGCCTTGTCATGTGGGTATATGAACTCATAATTCCTCGAGAGTTTCTCTCGAGCACAAGAGTTCTTTTGAGTCCAATTATTGTGAAACTATAGCCTCCACTCGGTTCTGTGTAAAAGATTATACACCAAGGACAACACAAAAAAAGAACCAAAAATAAACTCCTAATTATTAAGCATGAAAATAGTAGCCTATGGAACTCCATATGACAGGAATGAAATGAAAGTAATCATAATACTGCAAGTGTCCATATGTTGACAGAGGATAAAAGGGCAGCCCATCCACAAAGCATCTTGCGATAGCAGGGTCTGGGGAAGGGCTGCACCCCAAGGAGTGTGATGTAGACAATTTATCCTAATGCAAGCAATATTGATTGCTCCACGGCTCCAACCCGTGACCTATAGGTCACACGGAGAACACCTTCAACGAGTCTTAAACCTTGTATACAAGAAAATACACCTATACTCAGAAGACTCATCTACTAATATCAAATTATGGATAATAAAGCATATCTGACGAAAAAAGAGACCATTATGAGAAGAGAATCAGTAAATTTAAAAAATTGAACCTCTGATTAGTTCAGGAGGAGCGTAGACAATGTTATAACCATCTTGGATGGCAAATACCAGAACTGTCTCATATAACAATAGAATAGCAGGGTAGTCCAAGTTGTATAAAAGTGACGAAGAAGCCTGTTTAGATCCAAACTCCCCTTCACAGTTTGAATTGTGACTTCTTGACTACTAAGTTGTGTGCTGAGAAATGAATAAAAGATAATCATACATTTGATTTTCGTCCTCAATCAACTATTGTGCGTCTTATTTCTCAAATTTCATTTGCGTTCTTCAGCCTAGTACTCTGACTGGTTAGGCAAAAGTAAAACCAAAAAAGAGTTCAAGAAGATTAGTTCCGGTGATATTTTATGTGAAAGTTTAAGGTGTTCCTTCCAAATTCTCATCCCTTAAAGTTAATAGAGAATGACATGTTATTTTTAAATTCGTTTATAATTACCTGTTATACTCAGAGCCAGCATGTTTGCACTGACAAAGTATAAAAGTAAATGGTTCTTTGGACTTTGTTTCACAGCAGGATCTGCAAATCTGGCTAGACGTATCTCTTTAATAAACAACTTCTAAAGCCAATAAGAGTTGATAATTAACAGAAAGTCTTTAATGTAATGCCCTCTTCCATGTTATCATCGCATGATAAGCTTATTTAAAATATTTCTATAAGTAAATATTTTCCTTTATCCAAATTCGGTCAAGAAAAAAGGAAAAAAAAGGGAGAAATAAGATAAACAATACCACAGGAAAGCCAAGTGGAATCAGTTTTTCCAGCAGACTTTGAATTCGGCTGTCTCGTATTGAATGGATTATGTTCCTATCAGCCAGTGACAATACACAAACAAACAATAAAAATTTAAAGAGAGAAACTGTAAGATGTACCATATACCATGTATATAAAACGTCTAAATCAAAATGTATAAGCAAGAAAAAGCCATTGCTCCGGAAGATCCAAATGGCCTTGCGTCTTTCCCTGCGTCAACAATTTATCAATGACACAATCAATTCATGGGCGGCCGTATTTTGGGGAGGTTCAATTTGTTAGTATCTAATTTAATTCCTTCTTGAAAAGCTCAGTAAGGACAGGCTCAGCTTATTAAAGGTTAAGTTTTGACAACTAACCAAAATGATCATGTATTAAACAAATACTTGGGCTAAAAAGACTTGTTGCTTAATTCAGTTAAACATAAGTTAGATGTATTAAAACTTTCTAGTCTAAGCTGCAAGGATCTTAATAAATTCAAGCTAGTATAGTTTATATCATCAAACACCATTTTCTTCACAAGCTATAGAACCTTCCCTCTACCTGGTGGGTAAATCTTTCTACAGACTACTGTGTGGTGCCCGGGCCAGCTTGCGTGCTTTCCACATAGCCTTATTTAAAGCCTCAAATTGTTATGACCAGTAGTCTTAATTCGGTATGGCTCTAGGCCTGTCCTCCTTGTTTCATCACCTTAAGCAGCATAATACTCTCCCAAATTCAATTTATTTGTCTTAGTTTGACTTGGTATGAAGTTTAAAGAAACTTTAAAATTGGTAAGCTTAAATTTAAGATATATATAATGTACCAAAATGTCTTTTAATCCCTGTGATCTTAAATATGGCAGGTGGAATGTTGGAACTAAAGAGTTGTCAAATTTGGAAAGAGACAATCTTTTTAAACAGATTGAAAGCAAAGTAGGACAAATAAATTAAAACTGAGAGGGAGTAAGTTATGCAAAGAATGATATCATCTTTGCCAATATTTATTATTGGGTCATATCTTACATAATCAACAATATTCTAAACAAGAAAATACAGAAAGAACCATGATAGTGATTTTTACTACAGCTATGAGAAACATATCCTGAGTTTATACAGATAATTTCATGACAAGTATCATTATGATGGTAAGAATAGAAACAAGTGATAATCAATCAGCAATTCTACCAATTTGATATGCTAAACAATTCTGGAAGCAGCTTCATTTCCTCAAATCAATAAAGGCAGTACACTAAACTTCTGTTATGTGTGGAATATGAAAAGGGTTGGACCATATAAATATATAATATATAGTCTTAGCTGCATAATTACGTGACGACTTTACCAGCTATGTCAAAAATCATCTTTATTACTCCCTCGTGAATCATCCGAAGATGGTGGCCCATGGTATGTTACTGTGATTAGAGTAGAATATTAAACTAGTGTGTAATTTTGGGGATGTAAGGCTTAAGCTTATAAGCTGGTTTTAATTTTTTTTAAAAAAATCTTAACATTAGTTTTTAAATTTCAAAAAGGATACGTGACTTTAAAAAATTACTTCACTCATTTTCTTTACACTTTTAAATCCAAAATAATAATAATAAAAAAAAAACTCTCTTTTATTAGGATTCGATCCAAACACATTTTATGATTGCATAGAAGAGGAATCAATTTCCTTTTCCATTTGGGTCGGATTTGGGTAGGTCTGGACTTTAGAGTAAGAAAAATGGATGAGGTAATCTTTCAAGTCGTGTGGCATTTTTAAAATTAAAAAAATAATTTTATAATTATTTTAATTCAATAAATATAGGTTTATTAACAAGGTTAAATATGTGGTATTTGTCGAGAAGACAACAAAAATATATATGCATCACTTTTTAAACGAGGGTACATCCACTCTAAATCACAAATTTGAGGAGTATATTTACCCATTTTTCCTTCTTAAATTACATTTTTTTAAAAATAACTTTTAAAAACATCCGAATAATTTAAATAGAAAAATTACTTTGTCATCATCTCTTTAATAAACACATTTACTATAATTATCAATTTCAAACACCTTTATTCAAACATGTACTAAGTACTTGTAAAATCAGTTTCAACTTATCAGCTATTTTCAAACAACAAACCCAAATTCTTTCCATTCACTTAAATGACCCAATTTATTGGGCTAATTAACCTTCAAAGATTACTGATAATCATAAAAATACTCTAAGTTCTATTGGGCTATTCAAAAGTATTCCTGGCCAACCCTATTTTTCTATAGGATTAGATAAAAAAATAAAAAACTAAAAAAATACAATAACATATTCTTTATATTGACTAACCAAGACAAACAAATTACAATTTCTATATCACTAGTGAAAGATGGGTTCGTTTAGTTTGCAGAATATATAATTATAGTTTAAAAACTATAATTCCAAGATTAATTATTCAATCAAATTTACAATATACATTAAACAAAAAATTAGCTATATACACAATTAATTTTACCATATTCTCTAAAATTCCCAACCATTACATCATTTTACGCGATGTATCAGGACATCAGGAATTTTTGTAATTTGAAAAAGGGTAGAGGTAGAATGTAATTAGCTCTAAACAGAATGAGATTTGGGTAATCACTAATCCCTACTAAATTTAATTGCATTCTTAATTCAAGACAAGCAACTACGATTCCCCACTCAGTATTGATTTAAGTTTTACATTTTCAAGTGTTATGTTAACAGAGAAACACTAGGTATTAAAAATAATAACATACCAGTTAATTAGTGTAATCCCACAAATGAGATCTGAGAAAAGTGACGTGTATATAGACCTTAAGAACCTTGTAAAATGTACAGAGGCAGTAGGTTTATTAATTCATTTTCTTTTAAATAATACTTGGACTCAATGCTAGCAAGTTGGTAACCACCAACTATCCACGTAAGGAGTCATTTCAATAGCTGGAAACGTAACAGATAAAAACTTGAGTAACATATGAAGTAAGAGATGACTTTTGCATAAAACGTATTAGCTCCTTATACTTTCTCCAATTAATTCAATTTAGTAGCCTTTTTTTCCCGGCCTTCATGATTGAGATATAATTTGAGGATTATAACCTTAACAAAGAAAGGTCTTCTCACCCAAATTTCACGATCAATTAGTTTATTAATATGATTAAAATATATATTATATACATTACATAGATATGTATATTATATAGTAAAATAAAGATATAGAGTATACAAAATATATGTACTTTTTACCTACTATATTTATAGAAAAAGGGGCTGATGGGGTAGGGTGGGAAATAAGAAGGAAGAAACAAGTTGACTTTCTTTTTTAACTGTTATGCATGCATATGACAACCAGACATTTATTACTGCTGATGTTAGGGGTCCCTACCATGTTAACTCAAGCTAAATCTATTTAGGACTTTTGTTTTCCCAATCACGTAAGATGCATGCTTCTTTTAAATAAATTAAGTGGAGAAAATGGAACAAAAGAAGAATAAAATAATAAATACAGGACAAGGACAAGTGCGTTTGTTATCAACTATACTAGATTTCTGCAGTACCTTATTAAATAGATTAGGTTCCTGTATATCAACCAGTAACAATACACAAACAAACAATCAACGTTTAAAGAAGAAAACATAAGCTGTAGCATATATATGCCATTACAACGTTGAAATCAAGATGCAGATGGCAAGTAGACTAATCCCGTGGCCTACTTGTCAATGAAGACGATGAAAATTAGGAGAAATCAAAATTTAAATTTCAATTGGTAAAAAAAAAGTTTCTATTTATTTTTGGGTTAATTTAAAGACTAAAAAAGAATTAAAAGGTAACATGAGCAAAACTCCAAGTCAAATCCATAATGACAAAAATGTATGTAGTTTGGGATGTTAAGCCAAACATCAGGCAAATGTTGCAATACCTTTTTTAAACCACCTTCAACATGGACTATGCTAACTAAATAATTGTCTGAAGTGTTTTAAGATTGCTAGGCTAAACATCATATAGTATATGTGGCTGAAATGCAACTGGACACTTCGATCATATTTGGCTGAACTTCAAGTCATACCAACAGACAAAACAATTTTTTTGCAACTCCATGCATGAAAATCTTGTCAATCGTGTATGCCTAACCTAAAATTGTTCACGAAATGAGTTAAACTTCCAAAAATAAAACATTAAAATTGAACTTTGACTATGACTTAAATAGTGGTCCCAAAATCGGATGTTTGTACACTTCAGGAGAAGCTGTGAGTAAACTAACCTTGAGAAAGAAAAATTTGATGCAAGTAGAGGTTATTTCTGAAAAAAATACTATGTTGTGTAGACTGGACAAATGAACCTAAATTAGAGCACATCCAGAAAATTGCGTCTTGCCATTCGTCATCAATCATCCATTGCCTAAATAAATTCAAAGGTCCTCTTTATTAGATGGTTATTTGTTAGTATTTAACTACTTCTTGTTTGTTTACAAGGATGACTTTTCTATAAATAATAAATTTCTACAACTAACCTGCATTATTAGGGATTAAACAAATACATATAGCCTGCAAGATACTCCTTGTCCAATTTAGACTACAAAACCAAGATTACCATACTTATTTATTCTTGTCTAAGCTATATAGATCTTAATACAAGCTAATAAAACTAGATAATTATCAGACATAATACTACAATTCTAATCATCCATGGATAGTCTTTATCTGTATTTTCCAGTTCTTTTCTTTGTTCTTTATCTCATCAGCCATCATTTTCTTCACAAGCTACAAAACCTTCCCCCTACCCCATTTCTAGTACTCCCTTTCATTGGCCATCTCTACTTATTGGGTAAACCTTTCCATAAAGCTTTATTCAAAGTCTCGAATCGTTATGGTTCAGTAGTGTTTCTTCAATTTGGCTCTCGTCCTGTCCTCCTTGTTTCATCACCTTCAGCAGCGGAAGAATGCTTTACTAAAAATGACATCATCTTTGCCAACCGTCCTGATTTTCTCAGTGGTAAGTATTTCGGGTACAATTTTACTAGCCTCGCATGGTCCTCTTATGGAGAGCACTGGAGAAATCTTCGAAGAATTTCCTCTCTAGAAGTTTTATCTTCCTACAGAATTCAAACACTCTCTAGCATCCGTTCTGATGAAATAAACTACCTGATACGTAGACTCTTTAGAGTCTCCATAGAGAGTTCAGAAAAAATTGTGGAGATGAAATCATCTCTTTTTAATTTCACATTCAATGTGATATCAAGAATGATTGCCGGGAAAAGGTACTACGGAGAGAAAGTAGAGAACTCAAAAGAAGCTAAGCTATTCCAGGATATATCAAAGGATACAATAACTACTATTCCAAAGGCTAATATTTTGGATTTCTTGCCATTTATGAGGTGGTTTGGTTTGCATAGTGTTGAGGAAAAGATGATGGAATTACAGAAGAAGAGAGATAACTTTATGCAAAAGGAAATAGAGGAGCATCGTCGATTAAAGACCAATGGTTCTTTTCCTTCTGCAGAAGATGTGGCAGGGAAGAAGAAAACGATCATGGAAGTGTTGCTAGATTTACAGAAAACAGACCCCCAGTACTACACCGATGAAACAATTAGAAACCTAATGTTGGTAAGACTATCGGACATGATCTATACATTTTTGTTTTTATTTTCATTGTTTTCTTCGCTTGTGTTATCTTGAGTTAATACTATGATAAGATTCAAATGGAGCTTGACACAAATTGATATACTGTTGGTATTTCTTAATAAAAAAGACATGCTTTGATGAGTCTAAATGCTTCTGTGCCAAGATTAATATATACTCCCTTTGTTACAATTTGTTTGTATTACTTTTCTTTTTAGTTTGTTTCAAAAAAAAAAAAAGAATGTCACTTTCCTAATTTGACAACTCTTTAATTCGAACATACCACAAGACATGTTTAAGACCACAAGATTCAAAAGTCTTCTTTATTTCTTTCACACTAAGTCAAGTCAAACTAAAACAAATTGAAACGGAGGGAGTACAGAGTATGGGTAGGTGATACTGACTATTTCAATTCTACTTATATATGCCTTGCCTTACCCTACCGTGGATATATAGATCTTGAAATGAAAGCTATATTGGATCTTTCAAAATCATTGACCCTATCCCCATTGAGTGTCTTTTGTTTCTGTTTATATCTACTGTTCCTTTAAATGTTGTTGACTAGTTTACACACTGTTTCCTTATGCATGCAGGTCCTACTCCAAGCTGGATCAGATACTTCTTCTGTAACACTAGAATGGGCTTTTTCACACTTGCTTGACAATCCAGAAATTTTAAAGACGGCACAGACTGAAATTGACAATCAGGTTGGACAAGAACGCCTAATTGATGAATCCGACTTGTCTCGACTTCCTTATATCCGATGCATCATCAACGAGACATTGAGGATGCATCCAGCAGCCCCTTTACTTGTGCCGCACTTTTCATCAGAAGAGTGTAAGGTTGCAGGCTATCGAGTTCCACGTGGAACAGTTCTATTAGTGAATGCATGGGGAATACATCATGACCCTAAGGTATGGGAGGATCCAGAAAAGTTCAACCCTGATAGATTTATAGGCTTTGAAGGTGTCAAAGAGGGCTGCAAGTTTATTCCATTTGGTTCAGGAAGAAGGGGTTGCCCTGGTGAGAACCTAGCAATTCATGTCATTGGTTTGGCACTAGGCTCACTTCTTCAATGCTTTGAGTGGGATAAGCCCAATAGAGAGATCATCGATATGAGCGAAGGCACTGGATTCACACTTTCACCAAAGGTTCAGCCACTATTGACAAAATGTTCTCCACGACCACACATGGTTAGACTTCTTTCTGAAATCTGATCCTAACCAAGATTCAAATAATGTACACCATTATCATTCGACATGAATAACCAAGCATTTTTCAGATCCAATTTTCTTATTCTATTATTTAGCAACAAAACTTTATTATAAAAATTACGAAAAAAAAAAAGAGGAATTGTGCTGGGAAGAAGAACAAATCATTTTTTGAAGTATGAATATAGCAAAACCTAAGGAACACAATATAGCATAAGTTCCATGATTGTAACTATAGTACTGCAGAGAATTCAGTTGTTAACAGAGCATATTGATCCTTAGAGATTGCATCATCCCCCGAACTTTCATCAAACAGATAGTATGCATATATAACACTAACAACTAGTATCAGATTACCAAAAATAGTAAAGCATCCCTAATATCAAAGGCCCATTATCGGACGGCAATCCATGACTAAAACTTCCAATAGTCGATTAGATTAGAGAGTTGATTTCTATCACTTTATTATCTCAAAAAAACATTTACTACTATTTTGGAAAACATTGGAAATGTGGCTTTAGATTTCTAAAAAGACTGAAACTTTGAATAGTCGATTTTAGTTTAGAGAGTTTGACCGTCTCGTATTGTCACTCAACTAAGTGTTATTATCTCACATAGTCATTTTTTTATTGAAAAGCATTGAAAGTATGACTTTATAAAAATTCATTAAATTTCATCAATATAACTCGTAAGGCTCACAAATTCATTGAGGTCAAGAAGGTATAATCACTTCAACACACACATATATGGACAGAATCTGAAAATGAAAATGTGCAATGCAAGTGAAATTGAACTTATGATCATTTTTGAAGCAAGAATATAACAAAGCATAAGGAACGCCACATGGAATAAGTTCCATGATTGTTAACATTTGACAGAACATACTGATTCTTAGAGCTTGCATTATCGCCCGAACTTTCATCAAACAGATATTATGCATGTATAACACTCACAACTAGTATCAGATTATCAAAAAAAACAGCAACGCAAAGGCCCATTATCAGATGGCAATCCGTGACTGAAACTTCGACCATTAGATTGGAGAGTTGATTTCTATCACTTTATTATCTCAAAAAATCATTTACTACTATTTTGGAATGTGACTTTAGGAATTTCAAACAGAATTCACTAAATTTCATCAACATAACTCATAACACTCACAAATTCATTGAGGTCATGAAGGTATTAACACACACACATATATAGGCAGAATCTGAAAATGGAGATGTATAATGCAAAGTGAAATTGAACTTACTTTGAAGGCCTTGTTCATATTCCTGTTGTTAGATTTGGCGATTGAGCTGGACGACGAGATATTCGACGCCGACGGCAGCTTTGTGCTTCTCCGTTTGCGACATTTTCCATATATTATCAGCAAATATGGATCTATTGTTTATTGAGTCTAAAAATTTGGGTATTTGTATAAATTAGTCTCATTAGGTTTTTTATTCAAGCTATTCAATTTTCCATATTCTCTATTGTTTCCCCATTGTTTTGGAATTGTGATTTATTAAGAACAACCATTTGGATTTTTTTAATTTTATTTGTCGATTTATAATAATTTACGAGCTGAATATTAGTTACTCGTCTATTCTAAAATAATATGATTTCATAAGTTTTAACTTCATTCAATTAATACAATTTAATCAACTAAAAATAGTCTTTTGATCGATCTTGGAGCAGTCAATCTAGTTATGAGCCTTACATGCATATGATTTTGTTTCTCAGCAAAAAGTTAGCAAGCAAAAAATCTTGAATTTATAACACTTTCTATTTAACTTCATTCAATTAATACAATCTAGTCAACTAAAAATAATCTTTTGATATTTATCGACTCAAAGATCATTTGAATGTCTATTCTTGAAGCAATCAATCTAGTTATGAGTCCTACATGCATATGATTTTGTTGCTCAGCAAAAGATCAGCGCTCGAAAATCTTGAATTTGACACTTCCTATTTTCTAAGTCAAAACCACTCTCTTAAATGAAGGTAAATTTGCACAAATCATCTTTTTTATGCCACACTTTAACTAACCTAAGACAATTTAAAATATGGCCTAAAAAAATCATAATTTCATGAGAGATCAGATTAAACATGATCAAATTTCATGATGGACAAGGAGAATAACAAAGCCGGGCCAGCCGTACTATAACAAGCGGTGTAAAGAGCTTTGAATGATCTAATGGTGCTCCTTTAAGATGCCACAATTTAGTTTTATGGTTAAAACAGAGCCATCTACTCATCAAATCTTAGATAAATAATATGTATGTGGGACAAAGAATGTTCCTTGTGCTAAAAATGGACTGACCAAGTTAGACAAAGGCCCAAAAGTGTTAGTATTTAGAGGATATTAGTTTTTCTTTTCTATATTCACGATTTGCGAGTGGCATGTGGTGAAATTCGGGCTTGGGAGAAGAATCAATGGGGATTTGATACGTGGAAGTGCTGGATTAATCAGAATTGAATGCGCCATGGTGTACTCAATCACGGCTCAACGATATATCTTAAATTAGTGGCATTTGATATAGCATGATTTATTTTTCGATTGAGTGTCCAAGTATACTAGTTGCTTTTTTTCGTTGGATCTTCTCCTTCACTCTTAGTTCATGCTCAATCTGAACAAGCTCGCAATAATCTACAGCCTAAAATTTCAAATTTGAAATACATGATAATACTTGAGCATCGTTGAGAATTGCCTTTTTTCAAATGATATAATAGTCTTTTCATACTAATTTTCTTAGTTTTTTGCCTATTGAATAAATTCTTACGTGGAAGAAAAATGAGATATCATCTTCACTTGTAAAATAACATCATTGTCAAGCTCTGATAATATTCTTCTTATTCTTATTGTAATTTTTATTCTTGTTCTTATTCTTCGTGGAGTTTATACACTTTCACTTATTCTTTCTTTATTAATTTAAAAAAAAAAAGAAGAAGAAGGAGAAGAAGAAGAAGATGTGAGTGTGTGTTGGGGGAGGGGGGACGTGGGGATGAAGTGATCGACTATTGTTGTTAATTTCATTTTTATAAATATATTTTTAATCACAAAATAATGATTTTTTAATGAGTGTGATCTAATGGTCAATAAAATGATGAGAATATTAGAGATGATTTTTCTTATCTGTTCAAACATGTATGACCAAATTATATGCTAATTATTACATGTAATAATGAGAGATTAGCAACTAATAATTACTCTATGAAATTAATCAAAGAATGTCCATTACTTTATATATGTCTTGATCCTTCTTTCCTTTTCCTATGTCCGTATTACCATACTTTTCTCTTAGAGAAAATTATATGAATTTAAGGAATGTGATAGGATGAATATGATGTTTGTATTTTTAATTAACTATTTGGAGTTTGTTTTTTGAAAATAAAAAAAATAAAATTAGTAGAACGTGTTTTTGTTTCATTAAGTCTTAGATGGTGTAAGATTGAATCAATTATACGAGATGAAAAATCAAAAGAAAAGAATGTAGGTCTACTGTGGTTGTTGTCGTGACATGATGTGTCTGTTTGAACAATTTATTTGGAAAGCCTTTGGAGAATTTGGAAGCATTTTGAAAAAACAATTTATACAAAGATAAAATTGGTTCTTAATTGATGTTCTAAAGTTCTTTGAATATTCTAAACGATCGAGTTCTGCAAAAAGGTGCCTCGAAATAATTTTCCTCTCAGATAAAAGTAAAGAATACAGAAAACATTTTTTTCTTTCTGTTTTTTTTTTTTTTTTTAAAATTAAAAGCACAAAACAAACTTTTCTAGCAATAAAATATTAGCACTTCACTATTGTATTTCTTTTTCCTACTAATAATTAATTTAATATACTTTACTTGAATCGATGATTTATCGAAAATAACTTCTCTATCTTCATAAAATTAAAATAAAATGGCGTAGAAATGAATCTTGAGATTAAAATAAGATGGTGTAGAAATGAATCTTGAGATTCGAAGATAGTAGGGACACCACTGTATACATATATACATGAATCGCATTGATGGTGTCACACTACACTGTCTCGACTAAAAATTTTATAAAACACTAATTTATTAAATTAGTGTCCTAACATACAAACAATAATTAAATTGTAAAATTTGATGAAATTCATTTAGTGGACCAGTGATTTGGACAGTGCCACGTATACGTTTTATGCACATTTTTTGAAATTGTCATCTAAAAATGAAAATGACAAGTGGGTGCTTCGATTGACATAAATATTTTTTAATTTTTAGAGGTATTTGATAAAAATATAAAATATTTTTGCATAAGAATCTTAGTTTAGCCTTAAAAATATAAAAAACTAAAAATCAAAAGCTAAAGCAAAAAAAAAAGAAAAAATCTACTTTTTGACTTTTGACTTTAAGTAACTTTACAAAAAATCTATTCAAACACTGCATAATACTCAAACTAGGGTCGTGTACCATATATACATATAAAATATCTAATTTTTTTCTTAAATTTTACTTACAAAATTATATTAAAAATATTATTGTTAATAATTCGGGAGAAAATGATGACTAGTTAGTTTATGCTCTAGAAAACAAAAAAAGGAATATTTGAACAGAATAAGTATAATGCCGTCTTGCTTATTTTTGGAAAAAAGGAACTTTGGAAATCCAACGAACGACATTTTGATAAGATTTGACTATAAAGATATAAAATTCTGTTATGATATTTATATCAAATATTAAGAAGATAATATCACTTATTCATCATTAATTATATTTATTCTTACCTCAATTAATATATATATATATATATATATATATATATATATATATATAAAACAGTTCACGTATATTTGTCCACTTAAATTAGGTCACAAAAAATAAATCATGTGATTTTACTTTTCTTTTCTGATCTAGACAGGACTACAAGTCTATATTTTTATTATTTCTACGAAGTTTGTTGAGACGAAAAGTCTCATATTGTTGTTTAATGAGATGGGTGAATTCCTTATAAGACTCCCTTTGAGCTAGCTTTAGGGGTGTAAGTTAGGCCCAAGACCTAATTTTCATCATGGTATCAGAGCAGGGCCCGTCTCACCCAACGCAGTAGCTGGTTCCCTCCGAAGTTTCCCTCAGGATAGGTGGAGCACGGG
>JAPFFP010000080.1:23085302-23103579 GCA_026153255.1 Solanum medicagineum | reverse complement strand
ACGAAAAGTCCCACATTGGTGGTTAATGAGATGGGTGGACTCCTTATAAGGCTTAGACAATCCTCCTCCCTTTGAGCCAGCTTTTAGGGTGTAAGTTAGGCCCAAGACCTAATTTTCATCAAAGTTATTATTGATGGGGGCAAAAAATGTGTCTAATTCTTTGTATTTATTAAAGATGAAAGCTGAAATATATTTTATTACGTGTTTTTTTTTTCTCCAACTTTCAGTGCGTATTAATAAAGTGCTGTTTTTGTATAGTAAAATCCACTTTGAAAAAAAGATTTCAACATATTATTGATTGCGTTGAAGATACTACTAATGCTTTAATAAAGATAAATTTGTAAGGAACGTGGATTATTATAATGGGTGACTAGAATTTTTTTTATTTAATTAGAGGTTTTGATTTTAAATTTTGGAGAATACAAAAGATTATATTAAAGACATAGTGAGTTTTAAAAATAAATCTTGAATATGTAAATTTAAATTAAATTATATTTCAATATGAATATTATAGAAAGGATAACTTACGATTTAAATTAAATTACATTTCAATATGAATATTATGGAAAGGAATAATCGTAGTTACAATCCCTTTGCTATTATTGGAGTTAGATTTAGAGGTTACGTGAAGCAACAAGGTAAGATTGAAAAAGTATTAGAGAGGTGATTAGAAAAATGCAATTTCATATCACTGAGGACATAACCTAAGATAGAAAGAAGTAGATATTGCATCGCGAATTAGGGTCAAAGGCTAGTGGAAGTAGAATGTTATCTTGCATTTTTTGACAATTTAGGTTTTTTTTTTTTAGTCTCTGCTTTTGGGGTTGATATATTTGATATGAGAGTCTTTCGAAAACGGTCTTTCTATCTCTATAAGGTAGTAGTAGAATCTGATACATTTTACCCTCCCCAAATCCCTCTTATGAGATTTCACTGCATATGTTGTAACTTATCATTTTGCTACTTTTATTGCTTTCTTGTAAAATTAACATTGCTCTTTATTTTACTCACTATTATATCTACATTTTTTCTTCTTTTATTTGAGACGAATGCATTTTAAGTTGAAAATCTTTCAGAAATAAAATTGCTATCTCCGTCAGATAATATTGTTTTTGTTGTACTACCCCATTGCTGCACGCATCTAACTAAGTTAGTGCAAATCGCTTGTTTTTAAGCACAAAAAGAAAACTTTATTCAGTGATAATATGACGCAGCTTATGGAATTATTTTTCAAAAAGATTTACTTTTGGGAAAGAAAAATAAAAAAGGGGCAATTTTCTTTATCTGTTTATCTTTTGTTTTCCCCCCTTTTTATCTAATTAAGTAATTATGCACTTGATTATCAAGTAAGAGTAGCGTAATATAAGAAAATTATTACGTAAAAAAGTATGAGTACTGTTTTTGTGTTTCATTTTATGTAAAATATTTTTGGGCAAATTAAGAGGCAAGTCCTTCATCTTTTAATTGACGTGGGAGCCTAAATATTTCTATAACAATTTTATTGATATTTATTATAGAATATAATTAATAATGACTGAATTTATAAACAAATAATTTAATAAATTTTTTAATATATACCTATGTAATCTGAATTTTTAAAAAATTAAATTTTGTTATATGCCCAACGAACCTTCTGGAGCCATTCTTGTTACAACATATAACTCTCAAATTAGTTGAGCTTGGTTGCGTAATTATTCATTTTAAGATATAATCAATAACAAAAGGCCATTTTAAGATATTGAGTTGAGGATTTTTTTTTTAATTTTAAAATTTCATTAAAACGCATAATGCATAATGCAAAATTTCAAATCATGGTTTAAATTTTTTTATGTAAAACATTATCTATAAATTCATAACAAACTATTATTTTAAATTTTGCAAAGTAAATTTATGCTTAGTAAATTATTCATATGACATAAATGAATGTATATTACATTATAAATTAGTTATTATTATTATCGTGTTGTATATCTCTCTTTCTATATCAAAATTTTGTGATCTTAAATATTTATTTATAAAAAAAATAATGATATCGATATAATTTTTTATTATATTATAATATCTCATTTATAAATTTTGATTTGCTCATTTAGTAAAACATAAAAAGATTAAATAAGTTTAATTTTCATAATTTATGAGATTTTCATAATTTAAAAATTCAAATTATGTCTAAAAGAATTTTCTATTAATCTAATTTTCTATATAACGACCTTTTGCGACCGAGCGCCACGAGCCCGGCACAATACCTTGAATCTTTCTTTATCGGACTTCCTTCTGACTCCTCACCGCCGACAACCACCGTCAACCGCCACCAGAGCCGCCACCTTTTCTCTAACATACGCCTCTTTTTTATAACAATTAACGAACAAAGGATAAGCCGAACTGAGGAATTCCGGTGACTGTTACAATGAGACAATGAGCTCCCCTTCCCAGCAAGAAAATACCTCCATAGATTCCAAAGAGGAAGAATCTCGCCACCTTCTTACCGCTTCGCTGCCACAGTCAACGTCGCCGTTAATTAACGGCGATGCTGATGAAGGCGAAGAAGAATTCGCGTACGGATCTGGGGAGAAGATCCATGTCGTTGATTTCGATTCAGTACCGATCGACGGCGTTGATTATAGCACGGTGCCTCCATTTTCGTGGAAGAAGCTATGGCAGTTCACGGGTCCTGGATTTTTGATGAGCATAGCTTTTTTGGATCCGGGGAATTTGGAGGGGGATCTGCAAGCTGGGGCAATTGCGGGTTACTCGCTTCTATGGCTGTTGTTATGGGCTACTGTTATGGGACTGATGATCCAGCTACTGTCGGCGAGAATTGGCGTTGCAACTGGCCGGCACTTGGCAGAGCTTTGCCGGGAGGAGTATCCTAGATGGGCTGGGCTTCTACTGTGGTTCATGGCTGAGCTGGCTCTGATTGGAGCCGATATTCAGGAGGTGATAGGGAGTGCCATTGCAATTAAGATTCTCAGTCGTGGGGTTTTACCACTTTGGGCTGGTGTGCTTATTACTGCTTCTGATTGGTAAATTTTCCTTTACTTGCAGTTGTTTAGCTCAAAAGATCACTACTTTGCTTGAAAGCAGCATTTATTTGCCGATTGGTTATGAAATGTACAGTCTGTTCAATACTCATCAACTGGGATCATAATTTACTTTTGCATGTACTCCTACCGTACCAAACTTTTGAAACTTGTGGTCTAAAACAATCCTTAAATTTGTATAGTTGAAAATCAAGTTCAATTGTTTCTAATTAGTGAGGTGGCATTTTTGTTGGAACGGACTAAAAAGGAGAGGATCAGAGGGGGTGGTATGTTTCTTCTTCATGGTGGGTAGGGTGGCGTGGGGGTGGGGGATAAGTGTATTTCTGTTCTATTTAGAGACTTGTATGTAATGCAGGAATAAGTGCAAGAGTTAAAGAACCATTGGTTTGCATTAATAGTATTGGAATGAAATGAACTTGAATAGAGGGAATGGAATATGGATACAAAAAATTCATGTAGCGAACCCCATATTTTTTGGGATCGAGGTGTAGTTGATTGGTCGATTTAGCACCTTTTAATGGAATTAATCTGCTTTGGTGTTCTGCTCTGCAGCACATAACATCAACAATCTGAATTTACGTTTGCATAATCGCCTTGTTAATTGATCAATCTGTTGACTAGTTTTTCTTTTGTTCTGTTTCGTGAACAGCTTTCTTCTTTTGGTTCTTGAGAACTATGGTATAAGGAAGTTGGAAGCTGTATTTGCTATTCTTATTTCAACTATGGCACTGTCCTTTGCTTGGATGTTTGGAGATGCCAAACCAAATGGGAAGGAGCTTCTAGCAGGTGCACTTCTTGTTCTAGTATTTGTTTAGTTTAATTACAGGACATTGTATCGGGTAGGTGCTGATATGATCTCTTTACAAATGCATTTCACTATCTTCACAGGTCTCTTGATTCCAAAAATAAATTCAAGGACAGTTCGGCAGGCTGTTGGAGTAGTTGGTTGTGTAATAATGCCTCACAATGTATTCTTGCATTCAGCTTTGGTGCAATCCAGAGAGATCGATTTGAAGAGAAAGGGGCAGATTCAGGAGGCACTGAATTACTACTCAATAGAATCCTCCTTTGCACTTTTTATCTCCTTTATGATCAATTTGTTTGTTACAACTGTCTTTGCCAAGGGATTTTATGGCAGTGAGCAAGCTGGTAGTTTAGGCCTAGTAAATGCAGGGCAGTTTCTTCAGGACAAATATGGCGGGGGACTGTTCCCAATTCTCTATATTTGGGGCATTGGATTACTGGCAGCTGGCCAGAGTAGTACGATAACTGGTACTTATGCTGGGCAGTTTATCATGGGGGGTTTTCTAGATCTTCGTTTGAAGAAATGGCTTAGGGCGCTGATTACTCGAAGTTGTGCCATTTTGCCCACAATCGTTGTTGCTCTGATTTTTAATAGGTCTGAATCATCACTCGATGTTTTGAATGAGTGGCTAAATGTGCTTCAGTCTATACAGATCCCTTTTGCACTTATTCCCCTTCTGACCTTGGTGTCCAAGGAGGATCTAATGGGTACTTTCAAAATTGGGCCTACTGTCGAGGTAAGTTGCTTTTCCCCACTATCTGTGGTTTTGAGTTCATGTCTTTTACTTTCTAAAGATTTGACGTGAAACTGCCTCAAGGAATGGTCAATTCCTTTATTAATTTATTTTCTCCAAGATAAACTATAATTATAAAATTCAAATCATCTTAGTTATTTTGGTGGTTTTGTGCGATTTCAATGTTAGAAAGTGCAGAACTTTTAAAATATTGACGAAGAACAGAAAAAATCCAAAGTTATAAAGTTAGCAAAAACAACCTAGTTTCTGATTAACACCATGAGTGTCTCATTTAGATAAATGTAAGCTGCTTGTTTGGTTCATAATAGCATAAATAGTTACACAATCAACTCATTTTCTTGTGTTTCAGTATAGGTATGCTTCTAGAAATTTGAATCATCTTACTTCTTTTAAGCTAGTTGTCTTTTGCTATGATACATGGGTCCTTCAATTATTTTGATGTAACCTGTACCGAATGGGCGTGAAATGGTATGAGTATTTCGTTTTTGAAAATTTTTCTGAATATAATAAAGATTAGGTATACCTGCATGTACCCCTTTTAACCAGATTTCATATATGTATCCACATCCTGGTCCATATATCATAGGTACTATTTTCATTTCTTTTGATAATGGAGTATCTTAGTAAAAATTTACTGTTTTTTAATTTGTTTTGTCGTCATAGCCAGCTTGACACAGCTATGACTAAAACAAACTACATAAAACGTACGGTCCTTTCAGAGTTATCTGGTTTATTCGTTGAAATTCTCACGGACTAAGTTAACCTTATTGCATGTGTGAAGCCGTTGTAAATTCTTTGACGTTTCAGCTTTTGTATTGTAAATTTTGGACTGTCTTGTGTTGTGTGCATTTTTTATGTGAATCCTATTTTGAACTGCCCATTTATTACTGTAGAGAGTTGCATGGACTATTGCTGTACTTGTGATGGTGATAAACGGCTATCTTTTGCTGGAGTTCTTTGTCTCTGAGGTCAACGGACTGCTGTTTGCTTTTTTGGTCTGTGCTGGGACTGCAGGTTATATTGCCTTCATTTTATACCTTATTTTACATGGGAGTGGCAATGTTTCCGATTGGTTCAACCTACTCCGCACAAAAGGATATAGCTCTGCTGGTCAATGAGACATCTAAGATAATACATCCATCAAATCCAAACGTCGTAAATAGTCAATCACTACATTGCAGAGAGGCCATGGCTCGGGAAGTTTGATTAACGAAGCATTCTTTCATCTGAAGAGATTCCAATTTCATTGTGTCCTAACTGTCATAAAAGATGTCCAGAAATTGTCAGCATTTGCATTTAGCTGTAGGTTCCCCAAAAGAAATAATGCAGTAAACTATCCAGGAAATTGACATCAGTTATAATACAGGATGAGGAAAGTATATAGTCCGCCGGATGAAGATATTTTTCATTGCAGGCGTAAAAATCCACAATATTTGTATTTATCGAATAGAGATGCAGAAGAACTTGAAAGCCATAAATTTTTTGCAAGAGAATTTTCTATTGTGCAGTAATGTAATTTTTGGTTCAGCTGATTAGAAGTCACTTACATGAATACAAGTGAAGTGTTTGGATCTTTTCTTGTGGTAATCTTTTGATGTTTTACCATCTTTAGCTTTTCTTTTTCCTCTGTTTTATTTTATACCATGTTTTGGATGATGTTGATACTAAATTGGAGTAAAAGGGAATCAATATTGTTAATGAAACATTTTGTGCTGCATTTGAATGATCTAGGCAGTGGCGGAACCAGAATTTATATTGAGGGGTGTCAAAAAACTAAAATTAAAAGAAAAATGCTGAAAGCCAAAAGCCAGGTTCAAACACCAGATGTCCAAAATCAACGACCAAGGAGAGTTTTGCACTGAACTGATTCTTTACTTTGTGTTAAGAGGTGTCAACTTTAACATATATATATATATATATATATATATAGGTATAAAATCAAAATTTATCATATAATTTTCCGACGGAAAAGTGTCACTTGACACCCCTCTGCCCCTGGATCTAGCCATTGTCAATTCTTCAATAAGAAATACAACCCCACACATAACACATCCCGGGGTCCCTAAGGAAAGGGTCGATGCTAATCATCGATTTAAATCATTATATTCTTAATATGAGATTTTCAAATTTATATTCAATAAGTTAATTGAGTTTTTCTTTATCTTAAATATCTTGATGCTACCTCTGTATCATTTTATATGACATCCTCCGTATCATTTTATATGACACGATATTTAAGGGAATTTTTTTTTTTGAAACTTGATATATTCATGTTTAATGCCTATTTGTTACATCCTCTTGAATTGAGGATATTTCGGAAACAAATATTCTACTTTCATGAAATAAGAATAAAGTCGCTTTACCGTACTGATACGTTGTTGATGTTGTGGACTTGTGGTTGCTATAATTTGAAATCCAAAGGAACCTGCGTGTGCAGAAAATGCAAGAGACTCAAGCACATGTAAGTTGAAGATCATGGAGCTGAATTTTATCATCAAATATTTTGAAACGAAGAGAATTAAATATTTCGAAACCTATCGACATTGCTTTTGATGATTGACAGATCAAAATATTCCTCCGCCTAATGACATAAAAGGAAAAAAAGTGAACAGAATAAATACAAATGATGGTCCTCCATCCACAATCACCGACGCTGATATTGTTGTTACTTTATTTGACAAGATCTAAGGTGTTGTTCATATTAAATCAAAAAAAAATTCTTTGAGAAAATACACGTACAACAATGGTGAATTCTCCATCCTCGGAGCACAATAATGTTGTTGTAATCAACAAACATGTACCCGAAGATCGAGAATCCAATTGTCTATTATCTGGTGATGGTGATGGTGATGATGATAAAATATTGGCCATTGAAATAGACACAGCTGAGGGTGTTGATGTCGTCCCAAATTTTTCATGGAGGAAGCTATGGGAGTTTACAGGGCCAGGATTTTTAATGAGCGTTGCATTTCTGGATCCAGGGAATTTAGAAGGAGATTTGCAAGCTGGAGCTATCGCGGGTTACTCGTTGCTATGGTTGCTTATGTGGTCTACTTTCATGGGTTTGCTAATTCAGCTCTTGTCTTTGAGGTTGGGTGTAGCTACGGGACGACACTTGGCTGAGATCTGCCGGGAGGAGTATCCAAATTGGGCCAGGATTTTGCTTTGGTTAATGGCGGAGGTGGCATTGATTGGAGCTGATATTCAGGAAGTTATAGGAAGTGCTATTGCTATTAAGATACTTAGTGGAGGTGCTGTTCCTCTTTGGGGTGGTGTACTTATTACTGCTTCTGACTGGTGAGTTTTCCTTTTACTTTTGGTTTCATTTCGTGTTTCCTTTTGTTATAAAGATGATGTCCCAGCCAGTTTGCGAGTACCTCAGACATATTTCATTGGATACCCTACTAACTTATAATTCTATCACCAAGGCTTGGACAGATAGAAGAAAATGTATCGTAGTACTTTTGTTTGTGCTAGGACTTAGCTCCTGCTGTAGCAACCCAAATTTCTCAATATGTACGGAATGCAAATAACAACTGAGAATTAGAATAGCTGGGTGATAGTGAACAATACTAATGGAGAACTCTAGAGCGAAATATTTGTAGCGATTCTTAGAATAACATGGGAAGAAGGCATTTAAAAGGAGATGAGAACATAGAAGGGAGATGAGATGATAATATTGACTATGCGTAAGCTTCAACCTAATTCACATATGTCTATCGCTCCTGAAAGGCACGCTATTTATCAACCTGGATCCCACACATAACCGTGATGTGCAAAAAGTTATAATTTGAGCTTGGCATACCAAGCTTTGTATGTGATCATTGAAAGAGACAACTCGAGCTATCCTAACCAAAAGAGTTGAACACTTGGATTTCATCAAAACTATGGCTCAGGGTTGCTAACTTAACTGCCGGCTTGTTTCATCATAACCACTTAAAGTAGTATTGGGATGCTTTGCTACTACGGGTCTCAGCCCATCCATAACACCTACTCTCACATAGTGTTTGGCGCCCACATTACTGATAGTTAGACCACAACCTTGGATATTGTTTCCCTTCTTTTCTTGTTATTCAATCCTTTGAAATCGAAAATATGTTAGTTTTTGATGTCTTGCCTTACAAAATATGAACAGAACTCTATACTGAATGTTCTTTGGAACATATGGATTGGTTACTCAGCTGACAATGATTGTTTTGTTTGGATGACAGCTTCATCTTCTTATTTCTGGAAAATTATGGAGTTAGAAAACTAGAAGCATTTTTCGCTGTTCTAATTTCCACTATGGCATTATCATTTGCCTGGATGTTTGCTGACACTAGGCCTAATAGCAAGAAACTCATAATAGGTCAGAATCAGGCTTTCACGTATACGTTTCTTTAATTCTGTAGTCTATATCAATACTGTGCCTACATAAAATTCTGTAGCTTGAACATTTTTCAGGTCTTTTGCTACCTAGACTCAGCTCAAAGACAATTCAGAAAGCTGTTGGAGTTGTTGGTTGTGTCATAACTCCTCACAACGTATTTCTATACTCCGCTTTGGTGCAGTCGAGAAAAATTAATCCCAAAAAGAAAGAGAAAGTGCAAGAGGCACTGAACTACTACTCAATCGAGTCCTATGTTGCTGTATTTGTTTCATTCTCTATCAATTTGATGGTAACATCTGTGTTCGCTAAGGGTTTTTATGGAACTTCGCGATCTGATAGTATAGGCCTAGCAAATGCAGGGCAATTTCTTCAAGAAAGGTATGGTGGAGGGTTGTTCCCAATTCTCTACATATGGGGCATTGGCCTTTTGGCAGCTGGTCAAAGTAGCACCATGACAGGTACTTATGCTGGACAGTTTATAATGGGAGGCTTTCTGAATCTACAGATGAAGAAATGGATACGGTCAGTGATTACGAGGAGTTGTGCCATTGCCATCTATTTCAACAGATCAGAAGATTCACTCGATGTTCTGAACGAATGGCTAAATGTTCTTCAAGGCATGCAGATCCCATTTGCTATCATTCCTCTTCTAACGTTAGTGTCAAATGAGAAGATCATGGGAGTCTTCAAGATTGGGAAGCTCATGGAGGTTAGGCATCAAAATCCCTACTATACTGATTTATAATAGAAATTGCCTTTTGTAACGCGCCTTTTAACACGATGATGATCCTTTCTATGCACTAAACTGTAACATGTTTGTCTTGCATATAATTAATTCGCTCTCGTTCATATAGCTTATAGGCTGGAATGTGTTTATACATAGACATTTTTGACCCTTTTCCGTTGAGTTTAAGACAGAGGAGTATCTCATACAGTTCAATTCTTGATTGCAGAGAACTGTGTGGACAGTAGCTGCCCTGGTAATAATGATCAATGGCTATGTCATGTTGAGCTTTTTCCTTTCTGAAGTTAATGGCCTGCTGTTTGGTTTTGTGGCTTGCCTGGGAGCTTCTGCATATGTGGCTTTTCTTATTTATCTCATTTCCCAGCGTCGTAGCCACGCAGAGTTGAATGGTTTTACTCACCTTACAAATTGAGTTAACAGCTTGAACCTATAACCTCCTAGTCACATGGTCCTTGTGGTCCAGCCCTTCTCCTAGACTCCGTGCATAGAGGGAGCTTTGTGCACCTGGCTGGCCCTTATTAAAACTTAACAGGGCCAGGGAAATGGCAGAACAGGAGAATACATTTGTAAACGAAGAGTTCTTGATTGTGATAACAGCACCAGGAGCTATGACAAAAGCTGAGGTCCTTATTGAAGTGTCTCATTATTACAATATCAAGATACCAGGGAACCAGGCATGAAGATTTATGTGATTTAGACTGCCGCACTCGTACTGGATTCTTAAAAAATACATAGCTTTTGGAGGATTGATACACACCCCACAGTACTTTTAATGATAAATTACAATACACACCCATAGTACTTTTAATGATAAATTACAATACACATTAAGTGAATTTCTCAATACAAATACAAAGTTTTGGTAACTATTGAATTTTGTCAAAATCGTAACTAGAATTCTAGTTCCGACCTTGTCTGTAACCAGAACTATATATATTGGTTCCTCTCTCAATGTATGTAGGTTAAGTCTACTCGACTTGTATTTGACATTTGAATATATGTATATCAATATCATCTTCTCCTCTATTTCCGAGTTTGTTTAATTTTCCGAAGCTCAGTTTTTGAAGCTAAATCAAATTAAATTTAAAAATACATATTATTTATTGGTCAAAGATTATTCAATTTGACTTTGACAAAAGAAAATGTGACGAGTAACTTGAGACGGAGGGAGTGACAAATGTGTATATCAACATTTGTAACAGTCGATGTTTGATTTTTCTTTAAGGAGAAATATATTCTAATACTTAATTCGAGCTCCATCAAAATTCATCATTTATTGGACTTCCTTTTGAAAATTATAGTGAAATTTTGACCAGAAAGATCCTAAGTTGGGAAATATTTTCAGTGAAACCTTGTGTAAAAGAGTACTAGTAGTTTTCTCCTAAAAATATTTTTGAAAGAACTATATTAAGAAAATATTTTTAAAAGATTTGGTTAAGTACTAATTCTTATTTAAAAGTATTTTTTAAATTTATTGGTCAAACATGAAATGTTATTCAGCAAATACTCTTTCGTAAAAGTAATTCTGAAAAATATTTTTCAAAGTAAGCAGATTGTACAAGTTTGCCCAAACAAGCTATATGTGTGGAACAGAAAACTAAGCTAATCTCTCTCTTAAATTAGTTTTTTTATAGGTTTAAATTTTGTAAAATTTGTCAAAAATATAAAAAAAAAAAAAACCTAATCAAAGTAAAACAAGTTCTATTTTTAAGAGTGTTTAGGAAGTTAAAAGTATTTTTTTTCTCTCTCTTAAAAAAATATTTATTCTAGATAGTTGAAATGTTTTATCAAATTTTTAGATAAAAAAGATATTTTTTTAATAATTTTAAAACTAGACTATTTCCTCGAAATTATGTGTATTATTTTTTTGCTATAAAAGATGAGAAATGTATTAATTACTCAATGTAAATATTAGAGTGAAATATTATTAATATATTAGTATAAGGAAATTATTTTTTTTGAGTCAAACCATTCACTATCATCCTTTAATTCTTTTGTTCACATGTGAATTATAATGGAATTGATAATTCTAGTACATTATGTGCCCCTTCTTGGAAGTTTAACACTTTCCATGTATAAAATTTTCAATTGTACAAATAAAATTGGTAGAATATCTAAATCATTTTAAATTTAGAAATTTATTTTATTTTAAAAAGGTAAAGTAAAATTAACTCTAAAAGGACACGTTTTATTTGACTTTCTTGAATTATTAGTAATTTTTATAATTTTTCTAAATTTGGTTATTTGATAGGCTTTATCGCTAGAAACTGACGTGGCAAAGCCATTGACTATATCTTTTTGGATAATAATTTCTTTTTTTGGAAAAAAAAACTTTTGACTATTAATTTTGACTGTATTTTCTCCAGACTAATTTTTCTTTATTAATAAAAAAAGTAAACTCGATTCGATCTCTATCATTTTGAAAAAATAAAATTTTAGTTTTGTTAAACATAATGAAGTACCAATAGTGTATTTATTTCTTCTTTAGAGATGTAATGGCTATTTATTTTAATAATTAACCTTGATAAATACATATTAATATCAAATCACTGATTACTCGCAAAAATCGTCCAAAAGTGAGATCAAATGAAATTGATTTTGTATTTTATTTGAATGTTAATTTAAACGTGATTGAGTTGTGTTAAAATTATTATTCCTTTTCTATTGAATGTTAATTCAAACTTAATTGAGTTGGGTTAAAAGTACTATTACTCCCTTCAATGTCAATTTAAACGTGGTTGAGTTATGTTAAAATTATTATTCTCTCCTTTCACTCTTACTTGTATACTATTTCAAATATAACTTTAAATTTTAATGTATACATTTTTATTTTCATATTAAACTGATAATGTTAATATGTTCTTTGAATTTATTAAAAATTTAATAAAGATAATAATTTTTCCTATCTAACAAATTAAACTTTTAATGAGGCGTTAAATAACATAATATAAATAAAAGATTCAATTAACTGATGCAACACAAAGTCCAAACTTAGTTACTACTATTTAAAATTGGCAATTATGTGAAATACTTAGACATCGGTGTTCGTGTTTGTGCAAATTTAATATATATATTTTTTGTTTTGATTCAAGTGACGTAGATAGAATTTAGAGAATCAATTTAAAATATTGTGACATAGCATATTTTTTTAAAAAAATTTAGGTTATTATTATCATGTTAGTAGCATTTTTTAACATTAAAAATATGATAAACAAATTACAACGGAATAACCATGAAAATTACGAATATATCCTCAAGCCGCCTAAGCAGGTATGTCGACTTGCTGTCTGCTTGAGTAACTGTAATTATCACGATTAATAACATTTTTAATACAAAAGATAAGACAAATAAATTACAACAAAAGAACCACAAAAAATTATGAATACACCTTCAAGCTGCTCAAGCAACAATGTCGATCTGCTGTTTGTTTGAGCAGCTTTAATTATCATGATTAAAGTATTTTTTAACACTAAATATAAAACAAACAAGTTACAATTGAAGATCCATAAAAAATTACGAATGCACCCTCAGGCTACTCAAGCTGGCATGTCGATCTGCTGTCTGCTTGAGCAACTTTAATTATCATGATAAGCAATATTTTTTAGCACTAAAAATAAGACAAGATGTTACAATGGAAGAATCATAAAAAATTACGAATGTCCCCTCAAACTGTTTAAGCAGACATATCGATCTGCTGCCTGCGTTAGCATCTGCAACAAAATTGTCAAAGTAGCTCTAAGCGATATTCCTTTTTATTTCTCATCAAATGAATGGCATCTTCTTCTTCTGAAAATGCCATTCTTAGCATGATATTGGGAAATCTCATTGCTATTATTCAAACAAGCATGAAACGTATGCTTGCATGTTCGTCCATGACACCGCTATAGTATAGTAATTAAGTTGACAACAATTTACATCAGGGCAAAATTACATATGTCGATTTAACAAAATTATACTACTAAAAATAAGAAAATTAGTGATGAACTTTTTTATAATTAAAATAAAAGAATTTATGCTAATTTTATTTAGCTAAATTGTTTTTTCCAAAAATTAAATAATTAAGTATTTGTACTGGATTGAACTATATAATTTTAAATTAGCAATCGCTATTTTTTTTCGCATAACCTCTTTCGATAATCAAAATCTTTGCTTGATGAAGTATTTTTTGCTGCACTTCAAATTTATCTTGGTCCATTTTATTACTTGTATTAAATTTTTATTTCAACTAATCAATTTATTAATAACACGTTTATTATATTTTTCATGTTAATTTAATATATTCAATGGTATAATTATTTTTATGTCAATTTTATAAATAGTTATGATTGAACACCTTTAAGTGAGATATTATATTATATTACATTACTTAAATACAATTCATAAGTCGGACCAGATGAAAACTTTTTTTGTATTTGATTTGAATGTTAATTCCAATGTGATTGAGTTGCGTTAAAATTATTACTCTTTTTATATTTTAAATGTTAATTCAAATATGATTGAGTTGTGTTAAGATTCTTATATTTTTATTTTACTTTTACTTATCTACTATTTAGAAATAGATTTTAACTTAGATTCTATTATATGGTATTCTTTAAATCTATCGTTACGTAACGATGAAAGGATAAGTTAAATCTATCGTTACGTAACGATAAAAAGATTAATTTTATGTAACAATCGATTTGGCGTGGTCAAGTCGTTATTTTTCAATTTTCTTGTTATTATTATCTTTACTTATTATTTAATAACTAAATTTTATCACTTATTCTTTTTTTTTTTTATAGTAGCTCTACTTTGTACCCTACAATTTCTTGTAGATTTATAATTCAGATTATGGATATGTGATATCATGTACCGATGGAAAACGATACAATCTATCCAAATATTACATTCATTAAACAATTCAATACGAAACGATACAATATAATATGTTATATTCTATTATGAAACAATGCATAACAACCATCCTAATTGTTGATCGATTTGGGGTGATCGAGTCATTGCCTTAAAATTTTCTTTATATTTTGTCTTTATTTATCTTTTACTAATTCAATTTTATCATTTATCCTACTTTAGTAGATAGTAGCTCTACCTCGTACCCTACAATTCTTGTAGGTTTATCATTTAGATTATCGATATACGATATTATGTACCGAAGAAAATCGATGGAGAACAATACAATCCATACAAATATTATATTTATTAAAACAATCTAATATGATACGATACAATATAATACGATATACTCTATTTTGATAATGCATAACAACCATCCAAAATTGTTTAAATTATCGTTAGATAACGACAAAAACTCAATGATATACTCTATTTTGAAACAAATGCATAACAACCATCCAAAATTGTTTAAATTACCGTTAGATAACGACAAAAACTCATTTTGTCTCATTTTATGTAATGATCGAGTCGTTACCTATATATCTTGTCTTTATTTATTATTTACTAATTCGATGTTATCATTTATCTTACCTTGTTTTATAGTAGTTCTACCTCGTACCTTACAATTTTTTATAGATTTATCATTCAGATCATGTATATACGATATTATATATCGATGAAAATCGATAAAAAACGATATAATCTATCCAGATATTATACTCATTAAAACAATCTCAGTACAATACAATATAATCGATACAACATAATATGATATACTCAATTACAAAACAACATATAGCAACCACCCAAACAAGATGTATCCTAAGATGGTATAATTATTTTTCATGTCAAGTATAATGCAATATAAATTAAATTTGAAATACATCAAGAGTCCTGATTCATTACTAATTTCCATCACTCCATGTTTCATTAATAAATAATCACTTTTATTTTAACAAAATTTTAGTCGAAATATTTTGAAAATATCCCTATTTGAATGGGAAATTTTTTTTTTTAGAAAATGGCAGAGCTGTTTAAGTCAAACTAGAATACAAATTTCTAAATATTGCATGAGATTGTGATACAGTGTTTCTCTTCTTCTCTAACTCTTCAATCTCTTCCCATATTTATCTCTTCTTTAACCAAATCTAAACACTGATTAATTGGCCCTTAATTTTTCTAAATTACCCAAAATTACCCTCTTTGATTATGTTTAATAATTCTTTTTAGAAGAATCCAAAAACTCTATTTATAGAACCCCAAAGAAATAGGGTAAAGTAAAACCCCTTTTTTTTCTAACAAAGCAAAAATCTCTGTAACGCCGATCATGGAGGAACAATGGAGAATGCCGGGAAACAACTCCGGCAACTCACTTAGCCGGAATGGGTTTGCAGAATTCCATCCTCGTAACCCCAGAAACAGTCTTTACCCTGACCAGACTCATGATCTTGAATCTTTGTTTAGCAGTCTGAACCTTCAAGGTGATCGCTTTTCTACGCCGCCGTCTTTACGTGTTCCTCCGGTGAATTCAACGGTGGGGAATCTTTTGGACGATGAATTTTTGATGGGGTTTAGAGCTCAAGAAAGTCTCAACAATGCTGCTCAGTTGCAGGGTTTAATCCGGGCCCAGAATGGAATTGATGGGGCCCACCAGAATCTGAATGTGGGCCCGGGTCTTCTGAATCTACCTGGTGCTGGAATTCGAGCACAGCCATGGTGCTTTCCAGAACCATGTAGTGAAGATGACTACTTGAGACTTAACTATGAAGTGGCCAACTACAATGGCGGTTACCCTTTTGCTGATCCTTTCTTGCCAAACACGGCACCGTTGATCCCTAGGGAACCCATTGGCCAGTTCCCACTTCTGTCTTATAATTATACCAACAATTATCTGGGAAGAAATTTGAACTTTGGGTCACCCAATTACTGGGGGACATCCAATTCGAAATTTAAGTATAACCAATCTGCTTATGAATTGAGAGGAAAAGTGGTTCATTTGGCTAAGGATCAACAAGGAAGCAAATTGCTCCAGGCTAGGCTTGAGAGAGGAAATATCGAAGAAATTCAAAATGTTCTTAGCGAATTGATCGACTCTGTTGGTGATTTGATGAAGAGTCAGCCTGGGAGTTATGTAATTCAGAAGCTTTTTGTTGTATGTAACGAAGACCAGAGGATTACTATTATTCAAGCAATAACAAGAAATACCCATCAATTTATTGGTATCTGTTTCAGCCAACATGGGTATGTGTAATTAAATTAATTCTCTTTTTTTTTTATCTATCGACTCGTGGAATTACACTGTGTTAATGTTTACTTTACAATTTGTGTTACCAGGGCTCGAGCTATGCAGAAATTGTTGGACAACCTTAGTACTCCGCAGCAAAGATCTTTGATTTTGTCTGCTATAACCCCTGTTGCTGTTGCATTGACTAATGATCAAAATGGTCAGCACGTGATACAATATTGTGTGAAGACATTCTCTATTGAGTACACCAAGGTAAACAATTCATAATCTGTTTAAATATGTGATTGGAATTGTCTTTTTTCATCCTGTGTGCCCCACCTTTTTATTAAATTATTAGTATTGACATTGTGGCTTTATTCTCTGTCTTTATGAATAAAGAAAACAGTTTAAAAGTTTGATTTTTTTGTTATAAAGAAACTGCTTTTGTTTCAGCTAGTTGTCTGGTAGGACTAAGTGGTTCATCCGTGGGCAAAAACTTAACGGTTTATGTATGATTTAATTATCTTTTAAGTGGTTCATCCGTTGGTGAAAAATTAACGGTTTATGTATGATTTATTTACTTTTCTTAATGTATATTTAGCAGATATTAAAGGGGAAGACTTAATATCCACGCGCACTTACTTTTTTTTTTTCATGTGCGCGTGGGTTCAAACCCCACGGCCACCATGTCTCTCTTTCTTTTAAGACATCTCGTGGGTATTTTGGTTCTCGCGGCTCTCATAAGGCTCAAGTGAGCTGCCAGATGAGGGATCGAATCCCATAGGCAGCATCATCTTTCCTGTGGGATTTCATGGGCTATTTTGTTGTTGTTGTTTGTATGCTTTTTCGTAGTTTGAACTCCCTTAGTGAAAATTTTGCCTCAACGACCTGTTGTCTGCACTAATTTTTGCACTTCTTCATGTCAAAAAATGGTCTTTCTGTCATATGTACATGTAATGAAGATTATAGTTGTGTGCTTAGAAGTAGCGATAGCGAGCATATGAACTGGTATTCTGTGTTAGGATATTGTATGAAATAAATTTTGTAGCTAATATAGTTTTTAAGTATGCATGCAGAAGAGTGTTTCAATATAGAAAAGTTAGCTTGTGTACATGGAGGCAGATTAAGATTCTGAAGTCATTGAGTTGTTTTCTTTTATATATGTACCATATTTATCCTTTTTTTATGTATATATGTTTGCATATGTTAAGTTTGAGCATGCAACCCTTTTGCATCTGTAATAGGCAGAGTAAATGGCTAAATGAAGAATTTCTTTCAACATTAGGAGAGAGTTGCAAAGATTTAGTGCCATAAGCTTTTGTTGTAGAAGACATTCCTCCAACGACAGGCTATGCCTGTAGAACTTTTTATGTTGTGCCCAAGATAATTCCGGAGATAAACGAAATAACAAATGACACAAGAAACACAAAATTTACGTGGTTCGGC
>JAPFFP010000080.1:23037854-23054760 GCA_026153255.1 Solanum medicagineum | reverse complement strand
CCAACAAGGTCTAAACCACAATTCTTTATGGTCTTTAGTATGGTGATGATTAGCGCTGCTATGAAAAGTATGGGCAATTTATAATATTTGCAGTGGGGTTGTTTGTGTAAACCAGGAATGATGAGTGATTATTGTTAAGAGGGGCACGCTTTGTCCTGGACCTTATCTCAGTTGCAAATAATATCTAATACTCCTTTCGTCTCGGGCACCCTTTGATTTGACACAATATTTAAGAAAAAATAGTAAACTTTTGAAATTTGTGGTCTAAAGTCATTTTTAGATATTAGTGTGGTTGAGAATTATTTTAACCAAACGGTAATTTAATTAGAGTAAAGTGATATTTTTTTCCGAACCTGTCAAAAAAGAAAATGAGATAAGAGGAAGTATCTATTTTGCCTTTTGCCTCTATTCTGTGATGACAGAAAAGGAGTGAAAAAAATAGTGTTTTGCTAGAGATGATGATTGCAATACTTGAATGCAAATGGCGCGCTGTTTCAGTATGTATGCGTAGAAATTTGACCTCACACATAATGCAATCAACATTACTCATTAAAGATCCGTCAGTGTGTATGTAGACCTTATTCTAACTCGTGAGTGTGTATGCAGATTTTATTATTACTAATGTAGATAGATATTCGTTGAAATTTGACCTCAATAGTATCGCAATTAACATCACTTATTAAAGGTCCGTCAATGTGGATGCAGACTTTACCATTAATGAGGTAAATAGACTGTTTTTCGATAGAGTCTATTTTGTGTGGAATCTGTTTGTCAAGATCAAAATGGTAGATTCGTCCCGACATCGGACCACCTCTTTTTTCTTTTTTGACGTCAGTGGCAAAACATTAGACTGGACACATGATGTTCTTTGTTCTTAAAAAAGAAAAAGAGATAAAGCTATGGGTAAATAATAATACATGACTTTCCACACAACTCTCCAGGAGGCTTTAGTCGTGTATATAGAGTGTGATTACTGTGGGCCTCTGGTGAAAGTAAAGATAATACATACAGTTTCCATGAGATACACATTTCCATGTGTTGATGAGAATGATTCCACATCGGATCGTGACGAAAATTCGAGTACTTTTTTTAAGTTAACTTTTAATGTGCAAATTAAGTCTGAGGTGTAAATCCATCGATCCAATACGTGCAGGGTTGTGAGTGTAATCTGGATCCTTGAATGTCACTCTTTGGACCGGAAAAAGAATGTAAGGATCCAGTTGTGAGGGAATGTTAATGAGAATGATCCTATGTCAAATCGAGAGAAGACTCTAAACTCCTTATAAGGCTCAGACGATTTTCCCCTTTTGAGCTAACCTCTTAAAGTGTGGACCGGACGTGAAATCTAATTTAACACCATATTAATTTATCAATTTAATCGTGATAGTTTGATTAAACATTTTCAAGTATATCTTACCTTGGAAATGTGAAGCAAAGTGAAAGTTGCATCAATTAGATTCCAATCTCGTCAACATATTTGTAGGAAAAAGAGTAAAAAGGAAATAAGAAACTTTTTTAAACATGAATTTTCAGTAGTTTCTAAAAAATAAAAGAAAGGAAAATTTACATCAATAATTTACATAAATATACTGTATTAAGAAAATATTTACCATCTACAGCAATGACAATTTTTTTCATTGAACACTTATAATATAATTTTAATACATATTACAGAGATAGAACTATTTATAAAACATATATAATACAAATTTTGTTGACGGATAATACATTTATCATATACTTTAATATACATTGTATCAATCTTTTTACTAGACGAGCACCATATATTTTTAAGCACTAATAATATATTTATATTGCATGCATAATTCACTGCTATAAATAATTATAAATAAAAAATATCATTAAATTCAGAAATTATTTAACAAAAAGTACTCGCTCAAATTTTTTTTTAAAAATAAATATATCTATTTTTTAATTATTTTAGACAGTTTAGGACCCAAATTCTGCCACCTGGACTAGTTTATTTGAAGTTTGAGTTTGAGATCTTGGGCTATCTTCATCTTATTGGGCCCAAAACAGCCAGCCCAGTTTTAAATCTATTAAATGGCAATTTTACTCTATCACAAGAGAAGTAAAAAAGATGACTATTTACCAAATAGTTATCCTAAAACGATACAATTAGTAAAAAAAATGCACTGTTTAATTACTTCTCCACATATAAGTTCAAATTTAAAGATTCACTGTTTAATTACTCTCATTTTTTCCATCAATTTCGGATGGAGCCAAAGAGTGACTATTTTTTGGCTTTGGAGTATGATGGAATAAAGCAAAATGGCTCTTTAAACTGTTTGCGCTTCTTTCATTTGTGAAGTAGCATGCAACTTTCGACGCTCCTCATGGGTCATCTGGAAACAGTCGCTTTATGTTTTTAAACATAGGGGTTAGGCTGTGTACATCCGACCCCCCTCACTCCGCAATGAGCGGGAGCCTTTTGAGGCACTGGGGTATGTTGTTGTTGTTGTTAATTACTCTCATGTAAATTCAAAATTTTCTTCTATTTATGATAGCTTTATTTATACATTTGTGCAAGTTGTAAAGTGTAATAATAGTCATCTAGACCGGAAAATTTTAACTTTTTTATACTTCGTTCCTTGTATGCCACTAATGAAATATGTATTTAAATCTATAATATAAACTGAATAAAGTAGAAAATTGCATTGGTGTTCATTTTTCTAAAATATTGGGCTTAATTTTTTCCTAAATAAAATCCTAGTTAGGCTATTGTTACAAAAGCTTGTGTCTTATTATAGGCCCAGTCATGGGCTTTTTCTTTTGTTAATTATGTTGAAGTGGATTGTCATTGAGCACTAAAGTTGACTAGTGTTCTTTGCTTCTCCTTAGGAGATGATAACCACATCTAGGGTTACCCTTTGTTGAAATGACTGTTACGTATTATTTTATAATGTATTATATTATATTATTTTAGATAGATTGTATTGTTCCTCATTATTATATAAGATCACAAATTAGTAATTTAATGATAAATTTATAACAAAAGGAGGGTACAGATATACGGTGCAGAGTTAAGGTAAAAAGAATAAAATTGGATTATTGAATAATAAGTAAAGATAAGATGAGGAAAAAAATATTGAGGTAGTGACTCGATAACATCAAATCAATCGTTACATTAAATGAGACTTTTTATTATTACCTAATGATGAATTTAAATGATACAATATAATAGAATTTAAATAACAATCAAAATGAACATAATATTTAAACTAACAATACATTACAAAACAACAGGGAACAACCATCAAACACGGTGTGAGGAAAATATTTTCCTAAAAAATGTTTCTTAGAAGATAATTGTGTTTGTTACTTATTTTATAGTGTTTCATAAGTAAACAAAAATTACTATCCCAAAAATATTTGTACATTAGATGGGTAGGTATATCAGAATGAATCAGTACGAAACTTGTTTTTTCGATTTTTGTTTGAAAAGTCATCTTTTTCATTTTTAAAAAACTCTTTTTCTAAGTATTTTAATCAATCAAATATAAATAGATTTGATCAATATTATTCCAAAATATTTTCCTTCGTATCAAATACACACCTAATCACTAAAATTAATAGAAGCTTCACTTTGGTCAAGGGACATAGTCATATTATTGTTGTTTTAATTAAAATATTCCCCTCCCCCCTCCCCACCAAGACTATGTTATTTTGATACTCGCTTTGTCTAATTATAAGATTTGATTTCAATAAAGTCATCCTAAAAAATATCATTCTAGATCAATTCCTGTATAATTTTTTTTAAAATGCGTCATATCAGTATGAACATTACTATTTCTCATACACATTCTTTATCTAATCGACCAGTTATTAACATCAAACTTTATCACACCTCTGACACAATCTAGGTAGAAATCATCTTCAAGAGTAACAAATATACCTTAGATTTGTCATTTTTGCTTACAAGTTTTGCAAGATTAGCTAATTAAGATTACATAGATAAGGATCCTTGCATCAAGAGTACTTTAGAATTAAAGCAGCTTAGATATATAATCCACGACTAATTATAATTAATTAGTGATAAAGAAAGCTTAATAATGTACTGTTCCCAAGAAATTAATACATATGTCCTCCGAACTATGTGTTAATACCAAATCATCATGATAAATTAGCACGAGTGATACAGTATTAGTCGGCAAACAGTAATTAATTATAAAAATTAACCAAGATTACTTACCAGCTTTTTGCTCTAATTAATTTGTTTATTAAGTTATAATCTGGCCGCATTTTCTTGAGACCTTCCCCTTTTGTACTTTGATTCTTTTTTAAATTATTTAGGAATGAAAAATAGGGACCACAATTTCACTTACGGATATAAAGGAAGTAATGTCACTCTTTAAAATTATGTCTATATATATATATATATATATATACATAATTATATGTGCTCCTTCAAATATATCTCGTTCCAAATATCTAATTTATTGAATATCTTAAAAAGATTTACAGTCATATTTGGAAGTTTTTCACAACTTTAGAGGTGTCATGAATGTAGAGGCGGAACTACATAGAATGAAAAGTAGTCAATTGAATTGAATAATTCAAAGAAGGTTCAACATCGAGGAGGGTTTTTTAAGTAGATGACTCATAGGATAGTTTTTGAGAAAAATAAATTGTTTTTCTTAATGAGATGTTATTTTCTATTGAGAACGCTATGTTATTATCAATTCAGACGAATTTTGGATGTTGATTCAAAGTAATTTAGAACAATTCTTCTTTATTAATGATAATTGATCATGATATATTCATATCCTTGCTTCATTTTCGACCAAATTCAAAGTTCCATAAAAAATTATGCGTTGTATAAAAATAATTAAACTGTATACACAAATCATCCTTGACAAAAATTTTAATTACACTATACCTTGACAAAATTTTTAATTTCACTATAACATGTATAGATATATATCATCATTATTCATTAGAGCTCGTTCGGAGTTAAACATAATTTCTTTTTAAGTTTCTTGATACATTTATATATGATCGAAAGTCAAACACCTTTCATCGTGTGAAGTATCTACTAGTTAATCGATTTTGAATAAATTATTAGATACTAATGAATTTTTAATATAAATATAAAAATTCTGTCAAATACATAAGCAGAACGATAATTAGTACTTTCTTTTTTTATTTAAAAATTAGATATTTGTTATAACTAATTGTTTGTTAAACCCATCCTTTACTTTTGGAAGACCCGATCATATAATTTCATTATCTTCCCTCTTAGCTCGTACTTGGAAGCTGATAATGAAAGGTCAAATAACAATAATAATAATATGTTTAGTATGCAAATTTTATCACTGCTTCACATAGATATAGAAATTTTCCAAAGAATAATGGAAGGGTCAGATGATCATGTGAAATGTTGAATGTTGAATACTTTTTGTATCTGTTTTTGGATCTAAATGTAATAGAAGTTAAATGGAGTTTCAGAAAATTATTTCCTCATTCTTGTGAAAAAAAATTACTACATGCAACTATATAAAATATTGATACCTGAAGACAATGACAAGGAATCTTTTTATCATAGAATAAATTCATATTATAAAAAAACAAAGTTGTATATATGACAAGATTCACATAATTAGAAACCACAATAATTATGCACATTACTGTTTTCTTGTTTTGTATTTTTTTAAATTTTTTTTACAAGATTCACTTTCAACCGTCACGTATCCCCATTTTATTTTTCCACACACATAAGACAAAATAACTTTTTACCCAAATTACCTAACAGAGTTATAGTGGAAAGGTAAACAAAATATCATAAATTAATATTAAATAAAATATTGAAAATTAGGTACGGTTCAACTATGTTAATAATTAAAAAGAGGAATTATAAGTAAACGTAATATATAATAAAGTTTTAACTAATTATCGATTGATTTATGTTTTTAACTTATTATCCGTGAAGACACAAAATTTTAATTCAAGGGGTTCAAAATTTAAAGAAGTAGACACATAAAGTTACAAAAAGAATTCGACATGTACTATATATATATATATATATATATATATATATATATATATATATATAAAGTTATTATATATAGTATAATTTTCTGCCGAAGGGGTTCAGATGAACCCTCTAACCGATAGGTGGCTCCACCGCCTCTGCTTATTATATGCACCAATATGTAAGGAACTAATACTGAGTAACTTGGTACATAAAGATTTTAGACCGATGAAAAGGAATCACAAAATATTATTATTTTATTAGAATTTAAATGTTAAATTCTTTCATTGATGGCAAGGTCATACTCTTAATTAGTTAGATGCTGCGGTATATAAATAATTTTCATTCTAATATATATTGTATTTTAAACAATTCTAGCTTACAAGTACTTATAGTTTTCTTTCATGTGATTTGATAGTGGAAGAAATAAATTAAATTGTCTATATATAATACTCATAAATTTTTCAATCATAATCTTTTTAAATATTTTGAATTGATAATTATTATGACTTATAATATTTTGTATGTAGTATTTAAATATAATATAAATTTTATTAATTTACACTAAACATTAACTAGTTCAACTACTTTTATATATAATAATAATAATGATAATAATAATAATAATTGTTATTATTATTATTAATATTATTATTCACACTAAACAATAATTAGTCTGATCTTCATTCATCGAATTAAATCAAATAAATTCAAACAGAGAAAGTAGAGAACTACTAGATAAATATAAAATCTTCTCATATATGTTTCCACTTCCAAAAAACCACAACTTTGACCAATTTCCTATAGTAAGGTGATAATTATCTCCTTTGTATTAACTTACAAATATCAACCATAAACACACACTAAAAAAACCCTAGAGTGCTACACCCAAATGTCTTTTCTTACTTCTTCCATGAATATTTCTCTCAAGAAAGAAGAAAAAGTTGCAATAAACACCATGCCTAGTTTGGATGAGAAATGTTGCTATAACAACCCTTTAGGTTGCTTCTTTTGCATAATGAAGGAACCAAATTCATCAATTAGAAGCAATGGAATCAAGAACTACTTTAAAAAAATGCCTTTGATTGATGATGATCAAGAACTTGTGCTAGTGTTAAGTGGCCTTTGGACCATGGCAATGTCACAACCAAATGACAAAGAGCTTCCATCCTTAGGCATTTTTGAATGCATGGCAAGTCTAATCAACAAAGGTATAAATAAAAAATCTTGGCTTCAAAAAAATCAAAACATTTATATTCCTTATTATGCTTCTCATATTATTGGTTCTTATACAATGAACAATGTTGAGTTGGCTATTAAAGCATTGGATTGTGGTGTTTTAGTCCCATTATTAGATCTTTTGAGAGGAAAAATGACTTGGGTTGAACAAAGAGTGGCTATTAGAGCAATTGGTCATTTAGCAAGTTATGAAAAGACTTTCAAATATGTAGCAATTTATGAAGAAGAAATTGTGAAATTAGCCATGAAATTGGCTTCTACATGTCTTGAAGTTGTGTACAAAGAGTTTGTTGGTGTGAAGGATTCAAATATGAGGTTGAAATATCATTGTGATTTGTTGACTAGAGGAGTTGGAGGGCTAGAAATGGAAAATAGTAAAGCTGAGGAATGGGCTAGTCAACTACAATGTTGGAGTTTACATCTTTTAAATTGCTTTGCAATTAAAGAAAGATGCTTAAATATTATTTGTGAGCAAAATTTCTTGAAGGACTTAAGTGAAATGTGGGGTGGATTGGCTAATGATTCTTCACCAGGTGGGGTTGGATTAATTAGAGTTTTGTGTTATAACAAAGATGGAAGAAGATGTATAGCACAATCAATGGATGTAATCAAGAATCTTTGCAATCTTTCAAGATCTTCAGATGATTGGCAATATATGGGAATAGATTGTCTACTTTTGCTTCTCGCCGATTCAGGTACTGCTAAATTATCTGACCATCTCATCTAAAATTTTTAATCGTACCATCACCACCTTATCTAATAGCTTAAGTTGTTTGAGAACATGAATTTAATTATTTCGTTAATTATATCTCAACAGGTACAAGGTAGTTTTAATTATTTCATTATATTATATCTCAACAGGTACAAGGTACAAAGTTCTTGAAGTGGCTTCCATGTGTCTTGTTGATTTGGTTGAACTTAGGACCCTTGGAGGTAGATCAAATGTTGGTAATACAATCACAAGAACTCTTCTTGCAGATTTCAAACAAAGAAAGGTAATGATAATTACTTAAATCAAATCATGTCTCAACATGCCCCGTTATATATGACTTTGATTAATTTTTTACATGTCAAACACGTAAAAATATATTTTTATTTTGTGGGGGGTGATGAGATTTAAACTCAAAAGACCTTTTGTCCACTCTAATACCATTATAAATTACCATCTCATCTAAAAATTTAAAATGTGAATTAATTATATTACGTCTGAACAGGTGAAAATCAAGAATATTGGTGTCCATCAAGTGCTTGAAGAAATATGGGGTTTGAAAGTAGATAGGAAGAAAAGGGAGCAAAATATGAGTGATGAGAAACTTGAAGAGAAAAGGGTTATGGTGAGTTTGATGAAGCAACAAGGGAACAATAGTTTTTGGTTAGGAAAAATTGAAGAAGCAATAATAAAATATAGTGAAGCTTTGGAGCTATGTCCATTGAGATTTAGAAAAGAAAGAATTGTGCTTTATAGCAATAGAGCACAATGTAAATTATTGTTAAGAGAAGCTAATGATGCAATTAGTGATACAACTAAAGCTTTATCACTTTCATCTCCAACTAATTCACATGCCAAAAGCCTATGGAGAAGATCACAAGCATATGATATGAAAGGATTGGCTAAGGAAAGCTTGATGGATTGTATTATGTTTGTTAATTGTTGCTTTAAAATGGATTATTATTCTTCATCATCATCAATGAAGAAAAATATGAGAATCCCTTATTATGCTGTTAGAATGATCAACAAGCAAATGGAGTCAACTTGGTTATTTAAAAATGCTCAATTGAAGGCATTTGTTGATCTCAGTGAAAAAACAAATAATCAACCACATGATGATGTCAGAGCTACAAGAATTGTATTGCAAAAGAAGGGTTTCATTGAAGGTATGTTTCAAGAATTTGTGTTATCTGAGTTTAGTTTATAGGCACCGACAGTATATAACATTCTTGCACCATCAATTTAAAGGGACCTGTAAGAATAACTAACTCTCAGGAATAGACCTAATTCAGTAACATCCCAAAAAATGGACTAAATAACATGTTATGATTGATAAAATCAGTTATACTGTCAGTGTATATACGTTAATATTATAAATGTACATGTTTTATAAATGTTACTTCCTTTTTTTTTTTTTTAATAAACCTTTTCAAACTTTTCATGTATATGTGACATTATTTCTTATGTGCATGTAAACCACTTATCTATAAATTTTTTTCCATTTTTCAGGGCTTTCTAGTGTATCAGAAGAACCTCAGCTGATTGAAAAGGGTGAAATTAGTAGGAGAAATCTGGAAATTAAGGACTGGGAAAGACAGAAAAATGTATTCACTTAGTCAGTGAAGTGAAACTAACACAATTAATTTGTTTTTACCAATCATAGGATAAAATATTTTGCTCACTTTCACTATATATTATATACTTTATATTTATATATATGTTTGAATCTGATAATTTAAGTAATGTACTCCTTTCTTATTGTTTCTTTATTAATATACAATTTTGCAGTAGTACCAATGCAAAGGTGAAATCAGATATCGTAAGAGAATTTCGAAAAATTATATTATACATATAAAATAAAAAATTATTTTTAAGTGAATATAGTATACGTTGAATTTTCTTAATTAATATTTGATCCTTCTCATTAAAATTATGACTCCGTCATTGGTAATTACTCATCATCTATCTTTAATAAGTGATCTCGAGTTTAAGCCTTGAATATGTAATTGCCTTTACCTCCTAACGTGAGATTTCTTGATACGAATCTAAACAAATCAAACTTTAAAATGAGTACCGAACGCTGAGTTAAAAATAAAATTAGAAAAAATACTATAGAGACTACTAAGTGGACACGATTGAATTGGAATATAGTGAAGTAAATAAATTTAGCTTCTGTACCAGAAACTATTTATTTTGTTTTGAAGAAGTTGTGATGAGGAATGAGTGGGATGGACCACAAATCCACATTGTAATTATTTAGTACTAGTTGAATTAATTAAGGAATTTCAGTTATTAATCAAAATGAAGAGCAACTAATTAACTTTTCTTTTAGTGATATCCAAACAATTAATCCACTATTTCTTTCATCTTGTCTTTTAGTACGTATTTTCTATAGATAAACAGTGTCTTTCTAACTTGATTAATTCGTTATTATCTGATTCACCACCATCTGCCTGTTGGGAGCACCCATTCGACAGCTATATTGTTCAGACTCTTCAAAAATATTGACAGATGCATGTTCGATTCTTTCAAAATGGGTGTGCCAATATTTTTGAAAAGTTCGAGGAACTTAGGTCTACAACAATCTAGGGATCATAATCTCGTTAGTAAAGTCTTGGAAAGAAATGAGTATTTCTCGTTAGTCATATTCTTATTTTATGAGTATGAGAGATTGTTTTCGATAGATTCTCGATTCGAGCAATCATATTGAAAATCAAATATATAAAGCAAATACAGTGGTGAAGATATCATCTAGTACGATTTAATTTATGTAATAAGATTACACAATTCAATATATTTCTTTATTTTTCTTGGAATATGCTTCTATTAACTTCTCTTTTGAGTCAAAGTTTTAGCAGAAACAATGGACAGTAAGGGTAAAGTCTATGTATATCTTAATTTTTAGTTTTTCAGTCGAAATTTGTTATTCGTATTGGAAATCGATTAAATTTAAATTTGCGTCGGGAAATCTCCATCGGGATTAAAGCGTCCCTAATAAAGATGACTCCATATTGATTAAAAATGAAAGAATACTTATCCTTTGTATTGTATATTAAGTTGACATGTAATTAGTGTAAAATTTCTATTAAAGTTGACATGTTGGTGGATAGAAACTGTTACATGCAAATTCATATAAGAATTAAAATTCTTATTGTCAAACTCATCGTTCTCTCTTTTTTCATTTTTCCAGTTTTTCCGGCTGAGAACATATAAAAAGATTAATAATTTCACTATCAACTTTAAACCTACCTTTTTTTGGTGCTTAATTTCTTGCACTTCACACCGACATTTAACGATTCTAGAAGCTCATATATCTATGACTTATAAAACTAAAATCAATTCGATGTACAAAACATCTCGTGTTAACATGGTCGTAAAAAAGACCTAATAATAAGAAATTCACGTCAATAATTTATCTTAATACAATTTTTAATTACTAATTCCACGACTCGAATCTATGACTAGCCCTATCTATATGTAAATTTCAAAGCTTAGCTTTTTCAAATTGAATATGCTAAAATATGATAATGTCGCCCTTTTCTTAACTTTCTGTCATGATTGAGTTTATTCTTTACGTTATAAGTTAGGCAGCTTTTGACCAAAGTAATTTTAATTCTAAATAATTTTAGGTGGCTATTAGAATCACCTTTCTTATTACTTCACATAAACTTATCTCAAAGCAAATATTATACAAATTAAAATACTTAAATTCGTTATATTTGTAATTTTCAAGGAAAGAGGTTAGGTGTGCTTCCAAACATTGCATCAGCCTGGTTTTTGCAGGGATAGTGAATCATCGCGCAATCCTTCTCTACTTAAATACCAGGATTTTATTTGCAATAGAGTTCAAATCTTGTGAAGCGCTTAACCCAAACATCATGCATTGGATTGGAAATAGCATCTGGCGAAAATGCAACAAGGTAAGGTTACGTATAATAGATCCTTGTGATCGAGCCTTTTCCCGGACTTTGCGCGTAGTAGGAGCTTTAGTGTACCGGGCTTGCCTTTTTTAAGCAAAAACAGTCAAATTGCCGACTCTTAATGGGATATCAATCACAAAAAAGAGAAGTAAAACTGAATAACAAAGCACAAGAAAACAGGATTTTGATTTTAACAGTCATGAGTTCATCCATTCAATAAAGATGTATGCCTTTCCTGCCTTATTCAATTACTCAAGGAAACATTACCATTCGTCGTCTGAGCAAAATTCAACTATTTCTCGAGCTACATAGTTCCTAATTGGTCAGTCATAATTGTTGAGAACCAGATAACGTCACAAAAATTAATGCAGCAATCTGCGCTGGCCTTGAGCAATGGCTGATGATCGAAAACACCTGTTTGCTTATATGGTTGTTCAAGAACTTGTATTTGCATCCATCATCATAATGATCTTAGCTCCACCACCCTTAATCCTCTTCATCTACTGGAGTATACCATGACGGTATGTGCTCTGAATTGCTAAGTCTGTAGTTCAGCATAACCTCTTCATCGCAAATTGCTCTAGTAGCCACAAGAACAAGTGTCTTCAGAACAGGGATGTTTGGTTCATTGTTGTTGGACTTCCATGATTTGAACCTAAAGCTGCCAAATTTCCTTGTGTCTGTTTCTTCACCATTTCCAAATGAAACATTAGGTATATAGGGTCTCATGTCCTTCTCAAGGAGGGGAAAATCATAAGGGCATATCATTACATTGGGGACCATGCCTTTGGCTGGGTGGTTGGCGAAATGAGCAAACGCTAGAGGGTTTCTCCTTTCCAACACTTCAAGGTTGCATCTAACGAGTGTTCCATCGAGGTCAGAGCCTTTACCATCAGTCTGCATGGTGTGCTTAGGTTCAGGAAAGCTAGTCCAATCCCATAGTTCACGAGATTCACCACCAACACCCCAGGGATGGGCATTGATCACTGTCCCATCATACCGTGTGATCAAATGTGAATTTTGGGCATCAACTCTAGGGTACCCAGGAATATAACGGCAATATGCTGGAGGGTAGACTACTCCAGGATAGAATGCTATGACAGTGCCAATATCGGCTTCACCTTGTAAGAATAAACCCTTTCCAGCATCCTCATGGGGAATTTGAGATGGTTTGACCTCGAGAGTATAGCCCATGAGATCATATAACCTCTGTGAAACCTCTGTGCGCTGCAATGCCTTGGTTTCAGGTACAGCTGTGCTGAAATTTTTATCAGTAATCAAAGAACCAGGGTGATGCAACTATGAAGCCACTGCAAAGAACAGATAAAATACAATTTATGCAAAACCACCATAGAGTCTCACTATTTGTGATCCTACAATATTCACGTTACTCAGTGATTACCCGCCATACGGGGCAGAGTAGCATATTTCAGTGTCTACCTCAATGACTAGTTTTCTTTATCTTTGATTGGGCAATATTCAATAATGAAAAGGGAAAAGGGCCAACAATGCCCCTCAACTATGGACAATACAACAACTTTGCGCTCCCTTTGAATATGGTTTTAAATATGCCATTATCAGTCGTAGAGTGGCGCAGCTTTGCCCCTCAACTATGGTAAACAGAACAAATTTGCCCTCCATTTGGATTTTGATCACAAATATGCCCTTATCGTTGGAGAACTAGCTCAAATTTGCCTAGTGGCGCAGCTTTGCCCCTCAACTATGGTAAACAGAACAAATTTGCCCTCCATTTGGATTTTGATCACAAATATGCCATTATCGTTGGAGAACTTGCTCAAATTTGCCTCTCGAAACTAACGGCGTTTGACATGAAAATGAAGCGGATGAAGTAGTGGCATTAACAAATATTACTACATAATCCTGGAATATATAGCCAAAGAATTATAATAACATGTAGCAAGGTCAAGCAATGTAATGATAGAGCTGAAGCAGAAAGTCAAAATGCCAAACAAGTTTTCAAAACCCAACATCTAGGAAGTACAAAAAAATTTAGCTTAAGATGCAGCTGATTCTTACCAGTTTGGTCTTGTGCAAGAGAATTCCCACCAACAGCAAGACCGAGGCCACTACTACTAGGAGAAGAATTTGGTGTTGTTGGTGATGTGGCCTGATTGTCTTTGACCTTTTGATCCAGGAGTAATATGTCATCCATATACCGGCAAAAGCTTGAAACCTGATGATGCACATTCTCATGAACCAGCTTCTGCTGATCATCTAAGGAGGCTTTGTTAGCCATATCAATAATCTCCTCTGCATCAGCTTCTTCGGCATTCCTTCCTAAACGGTTGTAACTGAAAGTAAAGTTTATCACGGCAACATGAAACTACAGTGATGCATCTATGCAAAAAGATAAGCATTTAATTTCACCACCAAAGCCGCAATTTTTAAGGCATAAGTAGTTACTTCTACTATTTACCAAACTGAGTGCCTCGGTTCAGTGGTAAAGGAAGTTCAAAATGGGTCTGTCTGTTGGTTCAATTCCCCCACTAAAGCATATTTTTGTACTTCCTTTCCATGCTATTTTTGACATTTTTTACACTTTTACTTGAGCCGAGGTCTATTGGAAACAACCTTTATACCATCACAAAGTAGGGATAAGGCTGTGTACACACCACCCTCGCCATCCCAAGATCCCCACCTGTGTAATTACACTGGATATGGTGTTGCTCTACTAGTTATCAATGAGGGCAAGAAAATTAGGAAACTCTCTCCCTCCGAAATATAGAATAAGGATTGTTATCTCGGTACCCAAGCAAAGTCCTAATTATGAAAAGTAATTTAAAGCAACCAGAAGGATATGGCACAACTTCAGCTCACTGAGAACATGACACTTAATAGAAAGGTGTGGAGATCGGGTATTGGAATAGAAGCTTAGTTAGTAGTCGTTCCCTTTTCCCAAAGTTTATTATTCTTTGTTCTTTCCCTTATTTTCAGATTTTTATCACTTAATGTTGTTTCTCCTCTATATCTGATTATCTTCTTCTTGTTTATGTTTATTGCTATTGCCTCTTTTTCATTGTCCGTTCAGCTGAGCGTATTTCGGAAACAGTCTCTCCACCTTTTTCAAGGTAGGTAAGGTCCGCGTACACTTTACCTTCCTCAAACCCCATTTGCGGGATTACACACTGGGTTTATTATTGTTTCTTTAACTTAAAAACAAACAAAAATTCCCAAATATCAAACAAGTTCTGCTTTTTTCCATTGATAAAGGCCCAACAAGATATTTCTAGATCTATCAGCAGTGAAGAAAGGGAAGCCCCAATTTCAGACTACATTTATTCAAGCAAACCGAGGAAATGCTGAATAATACTATATAATTACACTGACAATATAAATAAGCAACCCAAAAGAATTGATTTCAATTTGTACATCACCTCTTTAAGTCTTACCTTGTGTAAAGGAAGAGGAGATTTATGTCAGCTTCGAACTGAACAAGCTTCGATTCTCTAGCGAAAGTGGGGCTTTTAGCAAGAACTTTCACCACCTGAAAATCGATTGTCAATTCAACAAGCAAATCCAAACCCCAACATTATGAAAGACTTTAACTTACTGACGGAAAAATTGAAGAGAAAAATGTACAACCTCTTGGAATTTGTGGAAGAGGAAAGCCATGGAGATTGCTGATGTTCTTGACTGCTGGCTCAGCTCAACTTTGAGGCCTCGTAATTCCAAAGAAAAAATAAAATAGTAAAAATGGTTACTTATGTTTGGAGTAAATTCAATGTGGTCCCTTAAATATACTCTGTGTAGTTTTAGTCCTTTAAGTTCTACGAAACTGAACACTTTTGATCTCGCTAATATGGATTCACGTCGAGTAGAGCTCATTCGGGGGGAGCACTTTCTACCAAGTATTTTTTTCATATTCAGAACTCGAATTCAAGACCTGACTGTCCATTCAATATGTGCCTCATTGGAGCACGACTAATCCAGATTCACGTCGCGTAAAGCTCATTTGGGGGAAGCGCTCTATACCAAGTATTTCTCCATACTTAAAATTCAAAACTCGAACTAAAGACCTTTGGTTAAGAGAGGAGCAGCTCCATCCACTGTACCATAATGGAACTAACACAATTTAGTTGTCAAGGTCTATCGGAACCAGGAAAGAAACTAATACTTGAAGTTTTAGCAATTTCTGTTACTTTAATATGTAGTTTTAATCTTTTTTTTAGAAAAAAAAATTGTGACTCATGCAATTATAGGTGTTTGTAATTTCTAAATTTGATGAGCTTTTTATGAAACTTCAATTTTTAGACAATTTTGTGATATCTAATAATCATAATTTATTAAATACTAAATACACACTCAAATTTATGAATTTAGCAAAACAAACTATTACATGTGTATTTAAGAAAATCATTTTGATCCTACCTCCAAGCAAATGTGATCATTTTTGTTATTTTCTCTAATTCCAAATATTAATAAACTAAAGTTATTTTATACGGTAATATACAGAAATAACATCTAAAGAAATCATTAAAATTTGGGCTTTTTATAACTTTATCGTTAACGGGCCTTACTCCAAAGCCCAAGTCAGTACTACTTCCCAATTTGTAAATTTTTGTTCAATTGATTTGTAATTTGCTCGACGGAAACAATGGTGATGACAAATTTCAATGGAACCGGTGTCGGTTTCGGTATGCATAAATTTTCAGTCGCCAATTGACTTTATTTCTTCTCTTGAAATTGAAATTGAAGCTTTTCTTTTGTTTTTGTTTTTTTGCTTGCTTTGATTGTACTGATGCAAAAAGTTGAAATTGGAAACTGTGTTTAGGTGTTGGCATTGGTTGCGGATTCGGCGTTGGATGGGGTTTTGGAGGTTTGCTTCTTTCATTTTCCAACTCTTTCTGGTTCTAAAATATCTTCGATTTCTCAATTTTGTCTTTTGTTTGAGGTTTGCTTCCAATTTCTTGTTTTTTTGCAAAAATAAAATAAGAAAAAAAGACATTTTTCACTTATTACTCCAGCTTGGAACAGGGAAATATGTACTGATTGTATACCAGGAATAGTGATTACTCATATTACTGT
>JAPFFP010000080.1:23014436-23029385 GCA_026153255.1 Solanum medicagineum | reverse complement strand
TGGGGAGGGTATAATGTACGCAGACCTTCCCACTACCTCATAGAGGTAGAGAGGCTGTTTCCTGAAACCCTCATCTCCAAGTGAAACTTTTTGTATAGTTAATAATTCTACATAAAAAAGGACAGTCCAGTGCATGCACTAAGCTCCCGCTATGCGCAGGGTTGGGGGGAGAGATCTACACGTCATATAGAAATAACTTCTCTCGACTCTCTACTAGAAAATAGAAGAATAGGCAAATCAAAAGAATTCAGTGCAAGCATGCTGAAATAAGGAAAATGGTTTAAACTGAAGCATCAGTAGCACAGAAAACTCAACAATATCAATTGATGATTTTCCGAATTCAGAAGAAATAAAGAAAAATCTCAGCAGCAGAGAATACACTATAAAGGATTTCTTTTTCTTGGTACTTTCAATATCTGTTATGGGTAAAAGAGTCAACAATAGGTTGGGTAGATAAAATAAGAGTCAGTTAGCGAACTCACCAATTAGGAAAATGAGAAGAAACACTGAGAGAACTATTCGAACAGGCCGACGATATTGCATGTAGTACTGAGACCTTTGAAGCTGGCGTTGAATGGCACCATACCAGCCATATAGTTGCTTATCATAACAATCATCACTACAATCAAGGCAACTCTTATTCCTCTCATAGCATGTATTTATGTTCTGCAATAAAAGCACTAGATCTCATCACATAAACATCATTTACTGAATATGGAAAATATACAACTATTTTGGATCTTTGATAAATTCTACAGTTGTGCCAACTGATTTTATTTAGTTTTTATAAGTCCAACTGATTTTACATGGATTGGTGCTTTATTCAAAACTTTGAAATTATAACCCCTGATCTTTTATGGAATATATTTTGAGTATATATTCTCATAATTATAGACAGGGTTAATTGTAGTTTTACTTGCTTGGGTTCCCTCTTTCAAATTTTGAACCAATTGATATCAATGACTACAAAATAAGAATCTTAACATTGTAATCAAATAATGGTCCAAAGAGTGTAATGAAATACAAATTTGGATACTATAAGAAAAATGCATCACCCTTGTCGGTGGCTGAGTGCGCGGCAATATATGGTCAGCTTCTTGATTGAACTTCAACTTCCGGTAACCATTCTTGGTCCATTTTAATTCCTTAACAGATTCCACGGCATTCAACAAACCCTGGTAACTGGGTATTCTGCGAGGAGGTGGTGCAGGTTCTTTGATGGAAACATCATTTCCAACTGCAACCTGCCATGCACCAATGTCAGCACTCGCACTTGCTGTTCTCCGGTGGCCCAGAAACTTCTCGTCTATGACCTCACCTCGAACTCCATTCTCTGAAAGAGGATGATTCTCAGAACACTCTAGAACTGATTGATTTACACCCTCATCCCACTTGGGAGTTTGCAGCTCCACTCCATGTACTTTTTGATGGGTTATGCCTGCAGAAGAAGTGGATGGGCCAGAGAGAAATGCAGCAAGTTCATTGACTTCTCCCTCATCCAAATGCACCCATGGAAATGGTGGTTTGCCTTGTGAAACAGCAGATTCATTAAGAGAATTCTCAACTTTCTTAATCTGGCTGTTGATTGCAATAACAAATTCGTGATGTCTATCTCTTGCATCATCAGCAGAGTTACTATTGTAGCTCGATCTAACTGCCCGGTCAAATTCCTCCAGCTGCATTACAACACCATCCAACATATTAACTCAGCTCTGACCCTTTATACACATACACCAATAAACATCCCATTCACAAGATAGATGCACAATAATAAAATCATTTCTTGGCTTTATTTCTTTAGAGGGTAACAACAACAACAACAACACACCTAGTGGAATCCCACGAGTGGGATATGCGAAGGTAAATGCACACAGACCACTACCTCATAGAGGTAGAGAGGCTGGAAACCCACCTCAAAAACCCATAAGCAGAATATTTCTTTAAAGGGAATGAATTCAATTTCCTACCTGCCATTTAGCAGTACCCAGGGTAGTTCTAAGGTCCCTTCGAAGCGCATCACAATTCCAACTACCAGAAGTATCCTTCAAAGCATGAATCCATGTCCTATAAGTTGATTCCATTCTTGAAAATGAAAACAAAAGTATGTCAATGAAGAAGGCAAAACCCCCACATACCAAAACAAATAAAGCTTCAATCTTTACATCAATAATCATCAAAACACCCAAATAAAACTAAAAAAATCCAACTTAAATGATAGTAATCATAACAAAATCAATCCAGACCACCAAAAAAACAGAAAAAAATATGAGAATTTAAAAGCAAAAAGTGGGTTACCTGTCGGCAGATTCTTGAACCTCTTCTGCAGCTGAAAAGAACGGATCTTTCTCCCACCTATCAAAATGCGACGCCATATCTTCCAAGTATTACTTTCTCCTGATATTTATCACCAAAAAATGAGCAAAAATACGCTAAAACAATTCTTCCCAGGTCAAAAAAAAATCGAATAATGAATGAAAATCCAAGGGTATTTTCGATTTGTGGATCAAACCCAGATTCAGTAAATCCTCTCTCGTTTATTTGAAGATACTTTACCAACAAATGAAGAAGAAGGAAAACTGTTGGTGAGAAGATATAGGTAAAAAGTAAGCGTCAAAAGAGATGATTATTTAAAGCTGTTTGTGGCGCACGCCCGGAAAGAAGGCTTGGGAGAGTTTCCAGGAGAGAAAGAGAGGGGAGGACGCGGCGCCGTTTGGACAAAACAATAGAGGCAATCAATGAGGGTGTGAGTTGGTCTTTTCTTTTGGAGTAATGGAATACTGAGAGTGTGGACAAATTCCTCACTCAATTCATGCGTATAAAAGATACTAGCTGCACTTAAGAATCGAGTATTCTATCATTGAGTTAGCAATTTGAAAAGAATATTGAAAAAAGTGTGTAGATTTAATTCGAAGAAAAAGAAATAAAGAGATGTGATAAGACAATCAAAAATCATTGAAAGAAAGAAATTTAAAAAAACATATTCACACTTTCTAATTCATTTAAAACATAAAATAAAACTAAATAGATTCACCTCAGGAGTTCAATTAAATTTGAATAGAATATTACAGAGTCCAATAATACTCTTAAACAAGATTTTTATTATTTAAGAATTTGGTATAGTGAATGAGTCCATTCCTCTCTTAACTAGATGTGACAAATTCAAGTCTTTTGACGGAAAGTGTTTTTTTAAATAAAATCCTTCGCGGCATGAATTCTAATATACTCGAACTCCAATATAAACATGGAATACCAAATGAAAGATTTTTAAAAAAATTATTCTACTCAAAATTTCAAATTAAAATTAAAATAATTCTATTATTGTACCATAATCCAAATTGGTCTTAGTTGGTTTGACTTGCTCTGTCGATCGATGGCGGACGGATTTATTAATAAAAGATGTTTCACTGGCACCTTGTGGCTGTGGTTGCTGCTTGTTGAAAATCAGCTGACAACAATGCGACAACTGGAAAATCTTTCCTGTATTATTCTTCGTTTATTTTTATTCATATCTATGATATTAAAAATAAAATATTTTCTTAATAAAATATGGGCTTTTACCCTTTTGAAAAAAAAGATATTAAAAATAAATGTTCATTTAATTTGAAAAATCAAGTAATTATTTATTTATTTGTGTCTATTTTACTTTTTTTTAATGTTAGATATTAAAGTATTTACTAATATTTAATACATTTCCTAAAACTTTAATTTAATAGTAATATATTCTAAGGATAATACAAACATAAGCATCTTGCAATCAGGTGTGTAAGTTACTTAAATGGTGGATAATCATTGTCCGACGGCTCTTTGCCATGAGACTTACAAAATAGTAATCGTTTGAATTATTTTGATCTATTCATTCTAATTTTTTTATACAATATTATTGATTCACTTGAAAAATAACTATACTTGATTATTTATAAAAGATAGAATAGTTAACACACAAAAAAAAAATCAAATTGTATTGATACTCTCTTCATCTCTCGTTAGTTTTCATGTTTTTAAAAATCAACTTAACTTATTTTCAAAGTTGAATTAGATTAAATTAATTTGATATTTCAAAATAAATACTTAGATATTCAAAAATTATACAAAAAGTGTTACAAATTGTAACTGTTTTCATATCAATATTGATTTTAAAAAATATATATTAAAATATTAATCAAAATTTATGTAATTTAACTCTAAAAATGAAAACGATGACAACTAAAAAGGAACGAAAAGTATATTATTTTGAAAAATTACAATGAAGTGCAAAGGGTAAATTTTTATACTCCCTCCATCCAACAATAGTTGGCCCCTATTGACTTGACGTAGAGATTAAAAAAGGAGATAATTTTACCAAATTATCCATATTTAATATAAGTCATCAAATTAATTAAGATGAATTAAATCTAACTAAAAAATTTGTGCCAATTAAAATGCTCCTTGAAGTTTCCACAACCAATAAGTGCACAAGACACTATATATTGCTTCAATATTCAATACAAGCTGTACATTTTCCCCGGGAAAAAAAAAAAAGGAGCCAAAAGTTTTCTGGAGCCAAAAGAATTATGCAGCCAAAAATGTTAGTACAGGCATATATAATTTTTAAAAAAATTAAAATTTTTAATTTCCCTCTAAAATAATTCTTTTAAATATGTTTAACTCTATTAAGAAAATACACAACATAGGTATGACTATAAGACAAATTCATCAACTTTTATCGCATCAAATAGATCTAAACGTACCCGTCAATAATGCTAATGAATATGAGATTACGCAGCATGAGGTGCCCGATCTCAATATTGCTGTAATTATGAGTTCAATGGATCAAAGTGTTGTATCAGATCTCAATAATTTAGTGAATCAATCTTTATTTGATTTGAATACTGAATCAACGAAAGAAGATGATACACCATTTGAAGGAGAAACACAAACAATACATGAAGAAACAAATCTGAATAATGATATCATAAACTTTTTTCTAATTTTTTTGGTATCTCATATATATATAGTCTGCTCTCCACATCATCCTCTTCAACGTATATGTACTTTGTGCCATGTCGACTAAAGTTTGAGTTATGAAGAAAAACATTAGAACCACTTCCTACTTCAAAGAAAAATAGAATCACTTCCCATAAATGTTTTGTTCACGTGTTACCAGATGGAACCTCTTCATTTGGCTGGAGGACTCTTCTTTTTTCCCTTTGATAATTCAGTTGAGGATCATCTTTACTATATGATCTTCAGCTCTTACCCATAGTCCCATAAATACAGCATCTACATGGTCCTCTCAATCTAGAAGTTGCTTCCTTAAATATTTTCAACAATCTCAAATATTGGGACCATGCGTCTGCTAAACCTTTGCCTTTGATAGTAAGTGAACTTACTGAACCTTCAAGGTTCAATTGACCTTATTACTTATCCAGATTCCAACCTCCATGAAATTATCATGGCTATAGGGATCTGAAAGGATTACCAATTTAAGTAGTGACTTACTCACGGACTGAAACAGTGGTACAAAATACTTTTTCATATCCATTATCTTATCTTTTGTTATCACTCTTATTCTCTTACTTATCTTTTTGTTTGTAGAAAATGAAGATATAGATGATCCAAATGAAGAAATATCTCAACCATCAAGATCAAAAAAAGAGTTGAGTAATGATGAACGTAGATCGATTTATGAGATTCTATTAAAATTATGTGTTGGTGGAAAATTGAAAAAGGGAACACAAAAGATGGTGACATCAATATTTTCGATGTCCCCGTGAACCGTGAGACGCATTTGGAAACAATCAGAATTTGGCACACAAATTGATGTATCACGTAGAAAAGCGAAGAATTGTGGTCGTATGGCAATTTCGTTAGACTTTGATCACTTTCAAGAGGTTCCTCTTAGAAGGCGAACAACTCTTCGATCTTTAGTTGCTGCATTAGATATGAAGAAAAGTACTTTGGCTTTGTGTCTATAGAGAGGACTAACTCGAAGACCTTCAAATGCGATAAAGCCATATTTATCAGAAGAAAATAAAATTTCTCATTTGAGATTTTGCCTCTCCATGATTGATCGTCATAGCACACCATATGATCCATTTTTCAAAGACATGTATAATACAATTCATATCGACGAGAAATGATTTTATATGACAAAGAAAAAAGAGACTTACTACTTGCTACCGGATGAAAAAGAGCCGTTACACACTTGCAAGAGCAAGTAGTAGCTACATGATCATGTTTTGTATAAGCTATTATGGGTAGCTGCGCTGAAATTGAATATGGTATAAGCCTGTGTGTCGATTGCTTATTTCTTTAATTGTCTATCTAGATTGAGTCGTCTCTTGATGATAAATTACAATTCTAAGTTGAGGGTGTCGATGTGCTACAAACATACAACACATTTGATGCCTAAACCATGGGATTTTTTGTGTTCTCAATGTGACTTTTTATGTTTTTTATCTGTTTTTACGTTTATTCTTGCAGAAAATAAAGGTTGGCTTGATTTTGGGAAAGTTGCAGATTTTGTTGATTTTGAAGAACTACGGGCCCCACTACGAGTCGTAGCCTAAGCTACGAGCCGTAAAGGATATATATAGTAATTAACATTGTTCAAAAACAAATTCTGAAAATTTGAGTTGAGTTAGAAACTAAGGCACATGCTGAAAATGATGTGAAAATACCTAAAAAAAGCTTGAAAATAAAAAATAAAGAAGAATAAGTTGATAATAGTTCAATTGTTAAGGTGAAAGTGTTGAAAAGAAAGGTTTAAGGTTGGTCCATAGTCACTGATTGTCCAAAATGCCACAACAAAGCCCCATGAGCATACATTACATGCCTAGGAAGTCGTAAAGTGATCCTTATCGCATTAAACAACAGTCTTGGTTGTGAGTATATGGGAAAGCCAATAGTATTGATTATCATGCAAGAATCTCATTTGTGAGAGTGAGTATGCTTGCACAGTCCCATGAGTTACTTTTGAAAGCATATTGAGTGTTAAAAAGGGACTTCTTTTCTGTGAGGGCATTTGCTTTGCATGGTTAGCATTTGACTTGTTCAACGAATGTGGATTGTTGGTACCCCTTAACTTGTCATAGTTGGATTGTTAAATGTATCAACATGTTGTGGTTTTTGCTTATTTTCTAGATGATCATGTTTTGAAGAAGCTATTATAGGTACCTAAGGTGAAATTGAGTATGGTATATGCCTGTGGGTTGATTGCTATGTATTGCTTTATTGTCTATCTTGATAGAGTCATCGCTTGACGATAAACAACAATTCTAAGTTCAAGGTGTTGATGTGCTGCCAAAATACAACACATTTGATGCCTAAAACATGGTATTTTGTGTGTTCTCAATGCAACTTTTTATGTTTGTTATGTCTTTTTGTGTTTATTCTTACAGAAAATAAAGGTTGGCTTGATTTTGGGAAAGTTGTAGATGTTGTTGACTTTGAAGAACTATGAGCCCCACTACGAGACATAGCTAAGCTATGAGTCATAGAGGCTGTCGATAGCAATTAATAGTGTTCAGAAACAAATTCTGAAAATTTGAGTTCAACCAACGAGCTCAAGGTACGAGTCATATTCCTCTCTATGAGTTGTTAAGGGGGTGTCACAACAATTAATGCTATTGATTAAAATTGGACCAAGAAATACAAGAGTGGACTACGAGAAGGCAATACTTGTTGTAGACTAGACTACGAGTCATAGAAGTGGATCGTAGCAATGAAGTCCCAAATGCCAAGTGCTGACAACGAAAGCTCAATTACGGCTCGTAGGTCATCCTAGGAGTCACAACTACAAGCTGTAGTAGATACCGAAAATATTTTCTAATTATTTTAAGGACATTTCGGTAAATAATATAAATACTATAAATTAGGGTTTTGGGAGCAGTTTTTAGAGAGCTATTCATTATTCTTAGAACATTGTTCATATCATAGTAATTTGTAGAGAGGGTTTTCAAGAGAATTTTTAGGATTTTACTTTGGGACTCAAATTTGGGGATTTAGATTCACTTGTGGATTAGTTTCATCATTCAAGCTTTTGATTCTAATTTCAGAGAGGGTGTTATTGCTCTTCAATTTGCTTTCATAGGAAATCTTCTATGTCTTTCTATTTCATTGTTGATGATGTAAGCCTAAGCCATGAGTGGCTAAACCCACAACTTGGGGTTTTGGGAACCATGAGTAGCTAGCTTAATAACCCGAATTATATGCTCTTCTTGAGTTGGGTACTTGCATATATTATCCATTTTCCTTCATTTCGCTTGTTGTTTAACAATGGGAAACATTAAACCCCGCCTATTGTCAGGATCCCAATCAAGGTTGTAATGAATTTGAAAAGAAAATGCGTGATAGAATTCGATTGATGTGTTCTCTTCTAATCAACTGAACCCGGCCAAGGAGACATTAACTAGGACAATAGGTAACGGTTAGTTGGCACACTATGGTAACCTGCCATGTGCCATAGTGAAATTTGACCTTCGCCTTTGCCCAAGGTCAGAAAACTTAAATTACTATCCTGCATGCAATGTCCTAATTTAGGTTGTGTTATCCAGGGTGTTTGAGTTAGTAAATCACGGGGAACATAATTTCCTATGTTTATCTCCAATTTCATTGTGTCTATTTTTTATTAGTATAGTTTTATTTAATACCAACCATTGCAAACCCCTATTTTTCTAGAGAATATAGTTATTTGATGCTTGAATTGATTGTTGGTGAATCAGTGCGGCAAAGCCCCGTATTATCTTGGGATTCGACCCTAACCTACGGTTAGGTTTTATACTTGAAAACAATCGCTTTATCATCAAAGTCAGAGATAGTGTTTGAGCATAACTCGATACTCCTCCAAAGAATTAATGCTCAAAATACTCCTTATCTCAATCAATCATCTCCACTAGCATCGTGGAGGCTCTCATTATCTCAATTGGTCTCATCGAGACTCTTATCAACTCATTATCTCAACTCAATTGGGCCTTTCGACCTATAATCTCAATCATCTCATCAACTCAATTCTCATTTTTGAACTCGCAGGCTAACATCAACAAGGCTCTCATTATCTTAATTAGTCTTATCGAGAATCTTATCAACTCATTAACTCAACTTAATTTGGCCTTTCGACCTATAATCTCAATCATCTCATTAATTCAATTCTCATTTCAGAACTCACAGACTAAGGTCATCATTAAGAAGAAGTCAATAAGAAAAAACTCTAGAATTCAATTATGAATACTCATACGATCATCAAGATCAATTAACTCAACATCCTACTCACTTCAAAATCACAATCAACATACTTAAGTCAAGGTTCTACACTCCATCCTTAGGTTAATCCACGTATCTTTTATGAAATAACATGTAGGGCTTGTGAAAGTAACTCATATAAAAGCGTTAAATAAGCAAAAAAATTATATGATGATCATTAACACATGAAAATACATGTAATATATATAATTTACATAAAATCATTAAGAATCATGTTTGTACACTCATTAGTTTAACCCTACATACCTAGTGTGAAGCTTTAGACAAGCAACCTCGAAACTCAAACTCCTCAAATTCTCACTCCTCTCCTCTTCTCTTTAGCCCTAGTTTTTTGTTAAGAAACTTAGAAAGGCATAGGAATAGGGATTAAAACCATTTTTTTAGATCAAGTTTTAAGTTTAGAAGGGGTTGGGATAGGTCTAGAATACCCCTCACGAAATTTAAAAAAGTGCGCCTCGGGGAGACATGGTCCGTGACACGTATTGTGTAATTTTTTTGGTTTTTTCTCCAAAAATTCTCCAATCGAGTACTCTAATCCCATAGAAAATATTTGGACCAAATCTAAGTGTAAATCTGTGAGAGGTGCATGTCCTAGACCTATCGTGCACTTATTTTGGAAATTTTTTTCGCATCAAAATATTATCTTTTGATCTGGTTGCTCTAAAAATCAACCGAGACTATTTCCCTAGACAACTATTTATGTTAATTGCATTTTCGACATTGGATTTGTCATCGGAGTTTAGGAAGACACGTTATGCAAGCATTTGTCTTCTAGGGGTATTTTTATAATTTTAGCGGGTGTTACATCATCTCCTCCTTGGAATCATTCGTTCTCGAATGAAGAGTAAAGTTGAATATCAAGGCACCAATAACAATCAAGACTCCACTTAATGTTCACTCAATCAAGCAAACTCTCGATTCCTCATCAATCTAAACAATCTCTACTAAGACTCAACAATAGATACATCAACTCAGGAATAGAAAAATTAATTTAATTCGTAGGTAAGGACATTACCTTAAATATTCTCATCACCAGCCACGAATAGATACGAATATTTAGCTCTCATCTCTTACTCAGCTTCTCAGGTGGCTTCCTCAATGAATTGATTTTCCACAGGACTTTGACTGAGGCAATCTCTTTGGTCCTCAACTTACAAACTAGACGATCAAGGATTTTGACTGAAATCTCCTCATAGGTAAAACTACTACAATGCACTCGACAAGGATCACAAATAAAGGATCTGCAAGGAATTACTTCAACATCGAGACATGGAACATGATGATATTCACGCTTCAATAACAAAACAGTCGCTATCAGCAATTAACCTAACCGAAGGTTAGGGTCGAATCCACAAGGAATACGGGGCTTGACAACAAGAATCCACCACTAATCATTTCAAGCGTAAATAACTAAAATCTCTAAATGTGTGTGGGGGGGGGGGGTTGTGATTCAAAAACAAAGTAAAATAAACACTAAACTATGATGCAAGAAAACACTCAATTTTATGGACAACTTGGGATTGTGTTCAACATGGTTCATTGACTCAATTACCCTAGGTAGCATAACGACAATAAGAAATTCGCATGCAGGACAGTGACTTAGGTTCTTGTAGCCCTCTTGTGATGGTGAAGGTCAAATTTCACCATGGCGCTTGGTCTGTCACCATGGCGTGCCAGCTAACCGTTATCAATTGTCCCAATCAACATCCTCTTGGTCAAGTTTGGTTGATTAGACGAGAACACATCAATCGAATCCTGTCGTTTACTTCCCTTTTCCTATTCGTAGATACCTTAGTCAGGCTAGTGATAGTAGGTGGGGTTTGGTGTTGTCCACCACCAAACGACAATCATAATGAAGGGAAATAGACAATACATGAAAACCCCAATCGTAAAAATGCGATAAACCTAGGTTATTTCAAGTCAACTATCCATAATTCTCACAACTCCTAGTTTTGGGTTTTTAGCTACTCACGGCTAAGGCGAAACAAGCAAAAATGCAAATACAAGACATAAGTGAATGTTTTACCAAAAATACTGAAGAGTTTAGGCACCACAAGTTGAAAACCCAAAAGTTTAATTGATCAACAATGAATAAAAACCAAGATTTGCAATCCCCAAATTGGGTTTTCCAAGAGAGAATAATAAACTAATCTAAAACCATAAAATATTTTTGAGAGAATATTCAAAGGCAAGTCCTATTTTCTAAAATCTGGAATATCCTCATAAAAACCTAACTTAGTGTATTTATAGTGTTTACAAATAAACCCTAAAAATAACACAGAAAAGATAGCTGGCAGCTGGTACGACTCGTTGGGTGACCTGTGATTCCTAGTCGGGGTCTCGTATCAGGTTCTTGGCATCCCGAACTGAACTGGTATGACCTACAGGTATGAGTTGTTGCTTGAGCTATGACTCGTATGTTCTTCTCGTAGTCATGGCCTTCAATTTTTTGGTCCAACATTTTGGCTCTCTGATTTTTGCAATGAGTCCACCTATACGAGCTATGATGCGACTTATAACTTGTAGGATGGCCTCATAAGGGTGACCTCCACTTAGCATATTTGTAAATTTTGTCTCTATTTCTTGCTACGACACACCCTGCGACTCATAGCTTGTCATAGGTGAGCTCGTATGTCTTATGATTCAGCAATAATCTACAATATTTATTCAAACTCATGCCAACCTAACGTTTTTGCAAGAACAACACAAATACATATAAGACCATAAAAACTCACATTAAGAACTCACAAAACCCCTTATTTTGGGCATCAAATGTGCTATATTTTTACAGCACATCAACACCCTCAACATAAAATTATTGGTTGTCCTCAAGCGATGGATCAATCTAATCAGACAATAAGAAATACATAGTAGCTACATTAGCAGCATATACAACAACTCCTTTGATTTAGTTACCCAACAACCATATGCAAAACAGGATTGCATAGTTATTAGGTAAAACCAGAACATAATGAGGTACCTGGCAATCCAACTATGATAAGCTAAGGAGCATCAACTGTCCACAATCGCTGCTATAGTCATATGCTACTCAACTCGTGCAATTTCCCTCATTGGAAAGAAGTCCCTCATACTTACTCAAAAAACATTAGGGACTGAGGCTGCAATCTCACTCTCACAATTGAAATTCATGCATACTGACTAACACCATAGGCTTGGCTTTATACTCATCTTCTTGCATGGTAATAAAGTGGATTTGGATCACTTTTGGACTTATGGGCTTGTAACGTAAGTTCAGGGGGCTTTGGTATGGAATTTTTGGAAAGTAGTGACTAATATCTATCCTTGAACCATGTTTACCAACACTTTTTGCTTTCATAATCCAACCCTTTTCAATAAATCCACCCTTATTCTTCTGTTTTGAACTTTTCTCGAGTGTTTTCTTTCTACTTTCAACTGTGCCTTATTTCAGAACTCAATTCTTGCTACTTTTTCTCAATTCAAGACACTTATCTTTTCTTTTTCTTCACTTGGATAATTGATTTTTTCTTTCTTTCTTTATTCCCCAACTAACCACCTCATTGTCATTACTTTACCACAATAATGGCCACCCTTAACTTAGACGCTTGAGATGAAGTACACAATTTCTATTCCTCAAACCAGGGCCACAACTTGTAGCCACCCTCAACTTAGTCTTTTAGCCTCAATTAAGGTTCACATGTCTAAGGATAGACCAAGGCCAAAATCAAGGTATTTCATCAAACAAGGTTAAGCTAGCAAGATTTCAAGAAAGAATGAGTACATGAGAAGCTCACAAATTTCGGAACAAGGGATTCACTCACTCATTTGGTGGGTCATTTAGGCCAAAAGTGGGTTCACTCAAAGAACAAAGGCCTAAGATCCTTTCCATATCTACCACATCGCCAAACCAATCTTAGAGTACTAAGGCAAGTTCTGAGTCCATATAAGATGCATGAATGCAGAAAAATAAGCTCACAACACATATGGCATTTCATCCATAATCAAGTATAGACTCACAGGTCATGCTTTCGGCATCAACTTACCTTCACAATATCAGCACAAACATTGCCAGTTACTCAAAAATGTATCAATGCATCAACAACCACAATCTCAAAAATTTTGAGGATACCCAATTTTTTCATCTAAACTTCAAACCACATGTACAAACTATTTATATGCCAACAGATAACTCTACTATGAATCTACACTACCTAAACATGCCGGTTCAACAGAAAATTAAACATTCACAAGGAAAAAGAATCACGGCAAGAAAACCTTCGGATCAAAAGTAGGAGAAGTTATGGACTCGAGGTTGCTCAAACTTCACCTTAATCCATAACTTCCCATACTCCACCAAAATAGGATACCTTTTCCTCAAAGTAAAAACACATCGAACACAAAAATATGGATACATAACATAGATATATATATACAGTAAAAGCCGACATTTAACAACTAATATCCAAAATCAAAGTAACAAAACATCATTCAACACAGACATTCAAAACCAACATAATGAGAAAAATTGTCTTAACAAAAGGACAAAATATCCATAATGACAAATTTTAGAACTGGGGTAAAAAGAAGTCAGACATCATAGTGCATCAAGCACTGGTCTCTGGCTAATCTGTGGGGCCCTAAGGCACCATCTCCTCCGCAGCAGTATCAGAACTACCCTCTTAAAGAGTGGTGTGCTTCTCCCGATCTCGCTGAATAGCTGACAACAATAGCAACTCCTACAGCACTACCTCGAGTATGGGCTCCTCCATCGGTCTTGGCCACTTTTTTGTCGAGTCTGCATCATCATCATGCTCAAGGGGAATTGTCCCACGAACGTCCTGATGGTTGGCTAGCCACTCGAATACCTCATCACCCACCAGTGCCACCTCCGGGATTGCAACATGAGTTGCCAACATCTACAATAACTCTGCCTTAAATTTGGCCAAATCCTCAGTCACCATGCTCGTGTCAGTAAGCCTGGTGCCCTCAAGTCTCTGCTGGACTCTCGCCTCGAAAGCATCTACTCGGGAATCTACTAGTCTAACTCTATTATCTACTAGATCGTGGGTGAATGCTTTCATCCTCTCCCCTCATTCCCATACGGTTTGGTCAACCCAAGGTCTAACCCGTGAAGATAGAGCCTGAAGTCTGGACTTCGCCGTAGCCACCCTACATAATAATTCCTGAAAAGCAACAACATAAGTAAGAGAATCAACCTGTAATATAGCTGTTGCTAGTACTAGAGTAGTGGATTATGGTGTGGACTTAATCTCCACAGCTGGCGTGGGCTCTGTAGAAACAGAAGTAGTACCAGTAGCAGCTGTAGGTGCACTCTGAGTCAGAGGCTCTATTGGGAATGGCTCTGATATGGGAGGAATTGCTCGTGGTAAAGCCACTGGGTTCTCGTTGCCTTGATCAGGTTAGGATCCATTACGTGCAGCGCCTCTACATGACGGTCCATGTGGAGAGAGACTGGCACCCCAGTAGACTTGCATAACTTATGTATCAAATTGGAAATGGCAAGGCCTGCTGAGTGCGGACTGTTGACACATATATTTGTTCTACCATAACTTAAGCTGGTGTAATACCCCACACCTTACAATACTAGTACAATTCAAAGGAAACATGACATGATTTGGACAAATTGACGCTAAATTTTAAAGGTGCTTGAATCTCGTGTTAATGGGCTATATGTGCGTCTAACGCTTAAGGGGATCGAGGGTATACATG
>JAPFFP010000080.1:22996084-23006512 GCA_026153255.1 Solanum medicagineum | reverse complement strand
AAAATTATGGACTCTGATTGTAAGGCTATAATGATGGCTTGGGAGAACCCATTGATGGAAGCACACGCGAAAGCTGTCTGCTCAAATGGGGGTCATGGACTGAACATGGGACTTGGGATGGGCCTTGTAGATACTGCCATACAGCAATATGCACCTTTATCACACACTATTGTTGAAGCTGATCCGGAGGTATATGATCGTATGATGTGTGCGGGTTGGGGTGAGAAGGAGAATGTGAAAATCATATTTGGTCGGTGGCAAGATGTCATTTCTAAACTTGAATCCTATGATGGTAAACTTCAACTTCTTCCCTTTCTATTTCCTAAAGAAGAAAGAACCCGTTATGCCGGTAATACACTTCTGAATTTTGGTGTCTTGCTAGTGCGTTGCTCGTTCTAATCATGAGTTTCTTCCCTATACACTGTCACTTCTGGTAAATTTAGAAATCACTCTCTCTCATCATGCCTATGAACTATGAAGGACAATATGATAATATACCACTTCAAGGCTTCATAGCACTTATTTTAGCGACGAAAACTCTTTCAAGGAAACATATCATTTTTAACTATGAAGTTGCTCTTTTTCTTCCTTCAGTTTACTGCTCAGTATCCCAAGTTGATAATTGGTGCATGATTCTTGTGTCATGAATATTATGATCTTACATTATTCTGAAGTTTGCACTGTTGTTTGTTAGTTCATTTTCTTCAGGAAATGTATGCTCTTTGTACAATCTTTTTTCTTGGATGAGCCCACTGAAAGGCACTTCTGTATATAAAATTCATCTCCTCTCTAGAAAACTGTGTAGGAGGTGCTTTTTAATTTTCATGAAGGAGCAATTTTCTTTCGAGCTACTAGCTATTGGTTTCATATGCTGATTCTGGCCGTTCCAATGATATTAATGCCTCACAAGAAACAACATACAGTACTTTTATTAACTTCGGGTGCTAGCAAAAGCAATAACAGAAATAATAAGAGGCATGAGTGTCAAGTTGGCCTAGTTCTATAACTGGATGAAGCAAAAACTTTTGTATTTCCAATGTTGTAATAATTTAACATGTCAGTTAATTATCTGAACTCAGTTCCCTTTTGCTAGATTAAAGCTTAGATCCTATTAGTTGCCGTCATTTTTTCATCTTTGTGATTTTCTCTTAATGTGTATCTACTCTGTTCTGCAGGGATATTTTTTGATACTTACGGGGAATATTATGAAGATATGAGGGAATTTCATCAACATCTTCCTAGATTATTGAAACCTGGTGGTATATATTCATTTTTTAATGGGCTATGCGGAGGTAACCCTTTCTTTCATATCGTTTACTGTCAGTTAGTCTCTCTAGAACTTGAGAGCTTGGGATATTCTATGCAGCTGATACCATTACCAGTGAAGGATTGTTTAAGTGAATCAGTGTGGGAGGGTGTTAAACAGAAGTATTGGCAGTTAGATACGTATTACCTTCCTGTTTGTCAGTCTATGAGTGAATCGGAATAATATTATTGGAGCACTGATAATGTGGCATCAGATAAAGCCTCCTAGGGTCCTCTTCTTTTCTTGTTGTGTATTCATTTTGTAACAAAATTGGTAAAATTTTCACTATCTTCAGTTTTGAGGTATTATTATGCTGCTTATATTTTCTTAGGAAGGGGGATTGTTTCTGTGGCTCAATGCATAAATGTTATTACAATAACAACATACCCAGTGTAATCCCACAAATGCATAAATGCTATTGCCAAGGAAAAAACCATAGAAGAGAGAGGGAGCATAGGGTTTTGACATTTGATGCTTTATTTACTATTTCGAAGCTAACTACTTTCTACAAATATTAAGTACATGAAATTTTTTACTTTACAAATCCAGTAAAAATCTCTTCTTCCTTCCTCGAACCCAAATTGCTCCCTCTACCCACCACAATAAAAAAGGGGGAGTAGGACACATTAGACAAGGGGTGAAATTTGATGCTGCTTTATTTACTATTTCAAAAGATAACTATTCTCTGCAATTATTACATACTTTTTAGTTTACAAATCCGATAAACTCCACCAACAAACACAAACAAGAAAAAGGGGGAGGGCAGAGAAGGAATGTTGGAAAAGGATTTGAATTAGAGAACTTGTTGGTTGTTGCTGTATCAGTGAACTCTGTCTTATTTCAAAGTTGAGTTTTGAACTTATTTTTAAGTACCTCAAGAATCTAACTTCCTTTGAATCCTTTATTTGCCTTTAACCTTGTCCCTTTGACAGGAGAAGAGGTTACATCATGCTTTGTTCTATTACTGTTTGAACTAATTTGATCTCTGTTTACAACTAGCTCTACGAAACACAACAAAATGAGTGAATGTTTGAACCCTCTTAATATTCTTATGACAATGTTTGTTCCATAAGTTATAAAAATGCTACATACATTAACAATCCCGTAAATTTGCCAGTAAATTTCATTTAGACACTCAAACTACGGATTGTTTTGATTGAGCGCTTGAACACATGATAAATGATCCTATTAGACTCTTCCGACTCAAATTTTGGAAAAACTTTTGCATGTGTTCACTAGTGCTCATTACATAGATAAGTTGACTATTTAAGACATGTCACTTCCTTAATTGTACACATTTGCGTCAATAAGCCGTAAAACCTCAGGCTTCTTATTATTGATGCTAATTAAAGGAGGTGACATATTTTATGTAATTAATTATTTATGGAACGGATGCTTGAGAATTCATGCAAAAACTTTTTCAAACTTTGAGTTGAAAGTGTCTAATAGGAACACTTTATCTTGTGGTCAGGTTTTCAATTGAAATGTGCTATAGTTCCGAGTGTTTAAATGAAATTTTCTGGCAAAATTTAAAGCATTATCGATATATTAGTTTTATAAAAAATGGGTTGAGAAACCTTTTTTCCTTTTTCCAGTTTTTTTTTTTTTTCCTTTTTTGGTGGTGGAGAGAGTTGAATGGTGCTGCTGGCTTTATTGTTGGAGTTGAGAAACTTGGTGATGTTAGTTTTCCAAGGATACTGTCATAATAGATTATCCTCTATTCTCCTAGTGAAATCATTTGTCTAATTTGAAAAGCTGTTGGATTTTGAATGAGAGAATGGTCCCAATTTGTAAGTTAGATAAGCAACTTTGCACTATGGAATGGATTGTGAACCCTCTATATTTTGAACAAAACAATTCTATTAGTGTATAAGAACATGCAGAGTTGAAATTACATAATAAGAGCATGGGCTAGAATATTTCGTGCTTGAAATAACAGGTTGCAAAACACCCGAGAAAGTGCATCCACGTGAAGCTCTGAATGCCTAATAGCCGCAACAACTAGAACACTGATTTTGAAAAAAAATAGGGAGAGGAGGAACACCAAGTATGATTGTTCTGAAATTTCATTCTTTGGAAACCTGGAGTTACTGCATCGAGGTTTATATCTACTCTCAACGCCATGCTGAATAATTCAGCTTTCATTGTTACGCCATGGTTAAGCCTACTTACGTCTTAGGTATAACCTAGAATATATTAAATCTCATTTGCTGCTAATTCTGGAAGGATGTTGTCCTTGTCAGGATTTAGTTTCATACGAGAGGATTTATTCACCTTTGATAGTCATTGGAAGACAAAACCTAGTTTACCCTCATACTGATTAAAAGAACTTATTTACCATCGTGATTATGTTTATCGCATAACAACATAACCAGTGTAATCCGTGTATGTGTCAATCACTTGAGGGATATTTAATTGCAAGTCGAGATATAATGCAAGTTGACCCAGAGACCACCATAAAATAAAAGATATATGCAATGACTGAGACTAGAAATAAAGCCAAATTATACCCACCTGTATTGTGTGGTTCAGTACATAATTATATCTGGCAAATACAGCACCAGCCTTTTGCTGGACAAATTAACCAACATTTTCCTTATCTAGAATTGCCTAGGCAAGGGATACTTGTTCAATTGGTGGAATATTAGTGGAGTAACTGCTGCGCACTGATAATTATTTTAAAGGACTTTTAGTACTTGTTCATTCGTGGAGAATGACTTAGAACTAGCAGAATCATGTCCAGCTGAAAGCAATAGGGCTAGCAACAACGTGTTGTCCATCTGACCACTCCAGTCGAGCGAAGATAGTTGTGCCTGATGGCTTGGAACTAGCAGTGAATGTCACCATGTAGGTCTTCCTTTCGTTCTTTCGAGTGAAAGTAAGTGTTTGTGGCTCAACCAAAATCTTCACTTCCTGTGATTCAGAAGAGACTGATACCTTGTATGTAGCTGGGTTTCCCACGTTTGTTAGTGTCCTTGTGTATGTGGTCACTGTGGGTGTACTACTGTCTGCATGTTCACCCCAGGCAGTCTCCAAAGGAATGGCAAAAGATGGGTAATTAAGATCCGCAACTCTATACTCCTTATCTTTGTCACAGGAGATGTCTCTCTTCGCAATGACCTTGATCATGCTTGGACTGTAGTCCAAGGCACAAAGGAAGTTTATATAATCATCGACTGTGAGGTCGTACACTAAACCAGGATTGACAGCTGCTGTTGGATTCACATGTCCAGCACCATAATCAAATGGTGTAGATGCCATTCCTGTTGCAACATCCTCAATTGTTTTTCCGTTGTTGTATGTGCTGTAGCTTGTAGTCATCAGTGCCGACCTTATAGCTGCTGGACTCCATTCTGGATGGGCAGCTTTGAGTAATGCTGCTAGCCCACTTACATGGGGACATGACATGGAGGTTCCAGAGATGATGTTGAAACCTACATTCCTAGTGTCTTCTTGTAAACCAGTTGGTCCAACTTTCCCTGTCCAACCAGCAAGAATATTGACACCTGGTGCTATCAAATCGGGTTTAAGTATATCTGGTGTGATTGGGTTTGGCCCTCTGGAACTAAAAGCTGCAACAACGGGCGATGGTTGAACGCCCAACTTAGTACCTCCAAATGCAATTGTGGCAGTTGGGTTACTGTTAGAAGCTATGTACTGCTTGATCAAGTTGCCAGCAGTTTGACCAACTGCAGCTGTAGGTATGAGGTGTGCATCAGCAACCAACTCATCTCCGTAAGTGTCAGTGTTTGCCAGAATCATCCCGATTCCACCAGCCTTCTTCACAACCAAACCCTTTTGTGCCCTTGCATTCATCCCCCGGTCACACACGACAATTTTCCCAGCAACTTCTTCTGGAATTAGACTACCACTGGTGCATAAATTTCCATTCGATGATTGGCTGACATTTCCAGCATACACCAGTGGCATCATAGAACTTGGCAATGCCTTTCCACTGTAAAGTGATACTCCATTGAGTTTTTTTCCATTTCCAATGCCAATGTATGCTGGAAATTCACGGTCCATGGTTCCTGCACCCACAGTAGTTATCCATGGTGCAACATTGGATAAGGTCCCAGTGCTTGGACCGCCATTTCCCGCTGAGCATGAGACAAAGATTCCTTGAGAAGCTGCAGAAAATGCCCCAATTGCAACTATGTCCTTGTGATATTCAGCAATCGTGCCACCAAGGGACAGTGAGAGCACATTTACACCATCTGTGATGGCCTGCTCCATCCCTGCCAGTATGTCGCTACTGAAACATCCTCCAGTCCAACATACCTTGTATGCAGCCACTCGTGCGTGTGAAGCCATCCCACGTGCTGTACCAGTGGCATAACCCAAGAGGCTAGCTCCAGTTACAACCGAGCCAGCTGCTGTAGTTGCAGTGTGTGTGCCATGGCCTTCATCGTCCCTCGGTGACTTGGATTCAATGGCCTCATCAATTGCCCCGGCAGCTGCTTCATAACCTTGTGAGAAAAACCTCGCACCAATGAGTTTCCGGTTACAGCTGGATGCATCGAAGTTCTTTCCCGTTTGACACGTGCCCTTCCAGCTTGCAGGGACTGGACCTAGTCCAGTGTCATCAAAACTTTTTGATTCAGGCCAAACACCTGTGTCCAACACACCAATAATGACATCACTCCTTGCCTCATTCTGAAGAGAGAATGATCTACTTTCACGTCCTTCAAGTCCCAGGAATGTAGGGGATCGAGTGGTGTGAAGCTCGTATCTCACTTCCTCATGGATCGAGAGAATTCCCGGTTGCTGTGCCAGTGATTTGGCTTCATCAGCTGTTAGCTGTGTTGAGTAGCCATGGATGACTTTGTTGTAGGTGTAAAGCACCTTGGCACTCTTGGATACTGACTTCAAAGATGAGTCATACCACTGAGTATGATCATCAAAATCGGCAGGCATATTGAACTTGTCCATGTGAACTATGTAAGTCTTTTTCTGGTTGTGGGTTGCACCCACAAACACATGAAACAACACCAGGACTAATATCGAAAGAAACACGAGTCTGAGTCTTTCCATCTTTTGAGGTTTTATGTGAAAGTTCTCTACTGAAAAGGAAGAACGTTTTTTCAGTAGGCTCTAACTTGCATATATAATTGCTGAATGTTGATAATGGTGTAGTGAAGGAGCACACATAGGGGCTATTTATAGAGTAGCAAAGAGTGTTCGTATGTAACTCCTTTAGGTTCAACATTTCTTTGTTTAATCTAGGACCCACTTAGTTGACATAATTGAATCTTGTCAAAAAGATTCAACTATTTAATTTCCCAATTAAACGATGCAGCTTTTAAGAGAATCTCTTTTTTTTAAATCAATTTGGGGGTAACAATATTGCTTTGTACTATATGTCTGATGAATAGTCATCAAGTGGAAGGTAAGATTGTACGCGCCGTCTGTCCACTCGTGTGTGTAGCTATTCACCTTTGTACTAGAATACAGAATATTGGCCTTTCCTCTGTTGCATATGTAATTATTATTGAAAGGTTATCTAGAACAGGGAAAACCAAGGTGCCTGAAAGTCTCAGAATTGAAAGGTGCAGTTTTAAAGTAGTACTTGTAGCATAGGCGATTTCTTCAGATTTGTTCAATCCTTTGTGTATAAGAGTTAACTGATATTTGTTATTGGTGGGAAGTGACATATATACTTTAGAATTAGTTGAGATGTTCGTAAGTGACTAAAACACCACGATTATTTTTTTTAAAAAAGTACTTGTACTAAGATATTACCATCTCTATTCAATTGGAATGCAGTATGAGGGAGACCAATTGGTCCTTGTATGGTGGGAAGTGATGTGCACTTGGGAAGATTAGGATAAGAATCCTGTTTACTACATTTTTGAAGCTGTGTATGTTTTCTGGCTATGCAGAAATTAAGGGCCGTCTTCTGTTTTAACAGTTTATTTGGAAATTTTGAGTGAATTTCTCTATTCCTGAAGTGTAATATATTAAAACGTTTGCTCCAATATTTACAAGGCGAATTGCACTTTCATGAACACTCGATGAAATTACAACAATTTAGACATACATAGCCATGAGTAAGTACGATGCACATAAATTGATAAAAGAGCAATAATAGAAAAAATACGGCCTTTCAATGCTAGTGAAACAACCCGTAACTATTTTTGTTTCTCATTTGATGTTTGGCATCTGCATTTGAGTTCCAGTTAATTTTGTCTCGAATCTCAGGACCAAAGTAATTTTTATTGGTTCTCGGAATAAAATTATTTTCAGAATAAAGGAGGTGAGGATAATCCAAAATTAAAGTCTACTAATACGCCGCATATCTATGATCTTTACACATCACTTTCCATAGTAATGGATCTTTTTTAATTTATTTTCTCTATATTGGGGAAAACATAGGAATAGAAAGTAGGAAATTCCTACTCTAGTTGAATTGAATGGAAGGCTTACATTATTTGAATCTCTGATTGGATGAAACAGAACTTTTATTTCCCACTAAAAAAACTACTGTAGTATTTTTCTGATTGAATGAGAATGATTGAAAAAGCACAAACAAAATAAAAATTATCGTCTTCAACAATAATATATTCACTGTAACTTTACAAGTATAATTTGGGAAGGATGAAATATACATACTGTACGCAGAGTTTATCTCTGTCTTATGAAAGGTGAAGTGATTGTTTCAATAGACAATCGACTTGATAGAATGATTTCTCAGAACAATTGAAAGAAATATAATAGTAAAATGCTATTATGAATACATCGAAGAAAGAAAAGCAGAAGAAATAACAATAATAAAAGTTAACTTTCAAGTGTGCGATACCTGCTCGAATACTAGAAAAAATTGCAATGAAAAATTTGATACCGTCGTTCCAATTATTTCTTTTGATTGATCATTAGCTAAAGCACACCATCAATTCAGTTTCTTTTTGTTCATTGACATGCAATGCTATTTTGCCAATTGACAAATGTAAGCGCTATAGTACAATGTTTTGGTGCAATTGGGGAACTAAAACCAAAGAGACATTGTGCCTGACGGTCCTCCTTCTCATCAGATAGCTATTTCGAGCTCATTAAACACTAATTCTCTTCTTTTTAATCGTTGATATTATCTCAATTGTGCCCCAAAGCCATTGGAGTACTCTATGACACACAAGGTTTTTGCTTTTGAATTTCGGACTTTTCACTTTATTTTGTTATAGTAGAGTTTTATACACTATATCTTGATGATTAAGTTCCAATTTAGTTGGTGTGGAATTTGCAAATGTTAGGATAGGAGGTCTTGTTAGTATGGAACTAAAGATTGTCGTCCTATAATTGAGTGGTTTTAATTTAGTTTAGAGACGTGTGATGAAGCTCCTGATTTTGTCATAAGTGAGAAGCAAGTAAACTCTATAACACTAAACTAAAGGAGCAAGTCAAGTTCGTTAAGCTTAAGGGATTAATAATGTGACTGACCTACTAGTCCATCAAATATCGTAGTTTATCGTTACGAGATTCCTTATGTGAAACTCATTGAAATTCATATTCAAGTAAAAGAGACATGAATTCATTGATGACTTTTTACAGGTGAAATATCGTCTAATATATTGAATTAGTAGGTTACCTGCGTAGTATACCATAAGAAAGTTGAATACCTTTGATGTAATTGCCAAACTCACACCATCTATTTCAAATAGAGTTTGTCCCTTAGCCACACGAACACACGGTATCCCTAGTAATATATTACGATATTTCTATATTTATTGGAAAATACATGTGAGTTTGATTAAAAAAATTAGTAATATGTTTTATTGTATGTAAGATTGAGAAAAGTCAAAATATATGAGTCTTATACGAATGTAATAGTTACTTTGCTGAAACTACTAACTCTGACTATCTAACTGCATTAATCGGGGTCAAGCTCACTCTTCACCATGCCCCAGCCGGAAGCTAAGGACAGCAAAATAATGCGAAGGTGAACCCTGGTTTATCATGTTCAACTACCTACTAAACATCTACACTAATTCTCAACATTCGCGCTCCTACTAACCATTGCCTTTCTCATCATTCTCCTTATATTTTAATTTTAAATTTTTAAAATAAAAAAGTAAACAAATTTTGATGTTGGCGCCCACAAAGTATAAGATCATGTATCACTTCAAAATTGAAATGAGAAGATGGAAAAGGTATGTGATAATGCTTATTAACAAATTCCATATTAATTTAAGGAAAAAGACATAAATATTAGCCTTTTTTATTTGTGTTTTCACATTATAAAATATGAGATTGGATGGTCCAAGTTGAGATTTTTGTCTAGTGGTTATATAGACAACGTAATTGTTTTACCATAAAGCCATGAAAAATTGCCTTTTAGGCTTCTAATGCTCAACAACATAATTACCCATAATGAATACAAAATTCTTAATTATTAATTATCATCAATATCCAGCAGCCTTTTTGCCCAAAGATACTATTTTCTTTTTAGTTTTTACCCCTCAAATCAATATCATTCCACACACCATCAAATTTGACGACCTTTAGTATCTACGGGAATAAATAAATATATATTAAAAATTAATTAATATAGTTATAATTTGAATTAATTATGACTCGCGGCAAACATCTAGTTAGATGTTGGCTGGCAAGGAGCGTGGTGCTAAGAGTAGAGTAGAAGTACCCCCTAGATGGAGATAGTAAATTAAGGGAGAAGGACTAGCAAAGAGGAGGATTAAGAAGTTTAGGATATGTAACCATGATTGTGTACAGATGGGTAAGGCTCTAAGTTATGATTGTTATGAGAATCCGAATAGTATATTTGAGTTATTTATATGGAGAAGGCTGATGTACGTAATCTTTGTCGTCATAAGAAACTAAGCGATTGGGGCGTATGAATAGATGATGATTAGTTCCCCATAATAGTCTAAGTCTTATGCAAATAAGTTTATGAGAGCACAGTAGTTGAGCATTAGCAGGCAAAAAAAAAAGATGTTAGCGTGTAATAATTATGGAAAGTGATTATGTACACCAATAAGAGCAACAAATAGAGAGAGAGAGAGAGAGAGAGAGAGAGAGAGAGAGAGAGAGAGAGAGAGGTTGATAGAAACAGGAGGAGGCTAAGAGTGATATCGGGGAAAGGAAGCTGAGTGAGAAGTTATATATATGTG
>JAPFFP010000080.1:22978336-22995984 GCA_026153255.1 Solanum medicagineum | reverse complement strand
TTTAGTGTCTACGGAAATAAATAAATATATATTAAACATTAATTAATATAGTTATAATTTGAATTAATTATGACTCGCGGCAAACATCTAGTTGTAAGTTCTAGTTTGAGTTTTGTATAATTCGTGCAATTTATACAAACGTTGTGCATGAATTCAACCACAGTGTGCACTAATCAAATTGTATAGCGAAATATACGAACACTGCAAATTATATAGCAAATTATAAAAATGTCGTGCTTGAATTGTGTAGCGAAATATACGAACGCAATACAAAATTATGAATTATATATCGAATTATACAAATGTATAAAAAGAATTGCGCGAATTATACAGACACTATTATACCTATAGTTACGAAATGTAATTACTTAAACTATAACTATGAAGCATAATTAAAATATTTTTTTGAATGACTCTATACAAAATTCCTCAACTTCTTCTTTATTAATATTTTAGTACGTTTTTGTCGAAGCAGTATAGATAACACCTAATTAACACAACAAAAGTACTTAAAACTAGAAGAAGAGAAAACAAAGTTTGACCTACTTTTAAAGCCAATTAATTCAGTGTCTATTTGGTTTTTGGATAAAATTATTAATAATTCACTTGGCTTTAATGGAAAAGCCACTAATATTTGAAATAATTTATGTGCTGAAAAGCAATAAAATTTCGTGCTAATTTCTACAATTATTGGTTCGTATTAATTCGGCGCACAAATTGACTATGAATTCCATCCTATTCTTAGTGAAAGTGATACATTTTTATCGCCCTAATTTATGTTATAATTTTTTTAATTCATCTTAAAAAAATATTATATTCCATGTTTAAGGTTTCAAGTTCGAAATTCCTTTCTAGTGAAAGCAAAAAATTTATTTTTTCGATCAAGTTCGTCACATCAGACTTACCATGCGCGGGTTACTCTCCTATGTGGTTTGCAAGCTATTGCATAAAAGCGGGTGTTTACCCCGTGGATACTCAAAGAATAGCGAGTGTGAGTTTTTCTTGTTATCAAAGAAAAAAAACCAAAAATAGTTTACATAATTCTAAATGTCTTTTATTCTTAATAAAATTATTTATAATTAAATAAATATCTAAGATTTAATTTAAACCATAAATTTAATTTATTTTTTTTGTAATTTTATAACAAGTCAAATATTGTCACGTAAATTAAAGTGAACCGAATATTATTATTGAAAGTGATTTGACAAAAAAACCACTTATTTATAGTATCATCTAATGGAAATTAGCTGGAATGGGGTCCTACAAGTCTACCACTAATAATTGAAAAAGAAACGAAGTGTTTTCATGAAGATGAGTAATAATGGACCATTAATTTAATTTAGCTAAAATGATTGATTGGTGATTGACCAAACAACCAACGGGGATTTTGTGTCATTTTTTTTTTTAAAAGTACAATAATGTCAAATAATTGTTGTAGATTTAGTAATTTTATGCAAGTTTATTCATGTGGCCTCCAGTGAAAATCATAATCTTGGATGCTCGTTTTGGACTAATTATATCAACTTGGTGCACTGAATTAGTGTTGGGGCTATAATGGTGAAAGGAGAAGAAATTTAAATTAATAATTTATATAAGATAAAATATTTTGATTGAATTAGACTGTTCAGAATAATTGAAGGCAAGTTTAGTGATATATTTCACGTGGCAGATGTGAAAATAAGGAATGATACAAAAGTCATTTACAAATTTCAAGAAAAAAAGTTTCGAGTATATGAGGTCAATCACCCAAAGAAATTGAGAGATTGTTGATGATGTTACATTGTATTGGAATATGCGATGAAATAAAGCTTTTAATTTGGTGTCTTGTGTAAAAAGAATGTGCCCCCAAACCTTAAAGATAAGTTCTATAAATTAGAGGTCGAAAAAATTATATTGTATTGAGAGGAGTATTCGCCGATGAAGAAGTTGCACGTTCAGAAGATGAGAATAACAAAATGAGAGTGTTGAGATAGATGTGTGTGCATACTAAAAGAGATTGAATTAGGAACGAAGTTATTCGGGACAAGGTGAGAGTGACTTCCACGTGGATAAGATGGAGGCAAGACAAATCTGATTCGAGAAAATGCACAAATGTCTCAATAAGGAGCCGTTAGAGGTTGGCTATAGTGGGTATAAGGAAAGATAGAGTCAGGTAATGCCGAATAAGTCTCAGGAAGAGGTAACTGGACAGAATATGACTCACATGTAGCTTACCGAAGACATGAGGCTAAATATGAAGATTTGGAGGTCAAGAATTATATAGAAACTTAGTAGGTAGTCGAGCATTGTCTATTTCCTTTTTCAATATTGTTATCATTTTTCTCTATTATATATCTTATTCTTCATTTTTAGTGTTGCATGTTTTCTTTACTTCAGTTATCGTATTATTTGTTGTTAATATTCTTTTTTCTTTATTGCTCTTAGCGTGATTTCTTTGCTATTATATTTGTTTTACATATTTGATTTTTGATATGTTTTACTTGAGTCGAGCGTACAATTCTTTATTGGAGCTGATGATCTATGAGAAACAACTCCTCTACCTTCACAAATAAGAGTAAAATTGTGTACACACCACCCTCGAAAGACTTTTTTCACGTTCAACCATGAGAGGGCAACTTGAGCAATCAAAGCTACGCCCTCTTCCACTGGTGACTACATTGAATATAAGATTTGGGACCATTAGCTCCTGATAATAACTAGTGAGGTCTCTGTATATTTATATTCAAATCGAATCAACGAATATCGTATTAATTCGACAACAATTTAGCATTAAAAGCCAGAAATCAAACTCTCATCGATAAACACCCTTGTTATTTACTCTATTTCCCTTTAGCAGATCATGTTTCTTATATCACTTAAAGGTAAGCTTCAGTAAGTATGTTTCTTGTATTTCTAATAAATATTTAAAGATGGCCGACTATTTTATAATAAGGTTGCTTTATACCCCATTAAAAGTTAATACTAATTGATAGCATTAATGAGATTGATAACAATTGGTTAACTGCTGAGCCCAGCCTCATTTCTTTGGATTATTATTGGCCCTATGTTATTATGTACATTCCCTACATATATCATTTTCATGTTATAATAATTACTCTCAATTTCAACCTTAACAGTGACACCTGCCAAACAAAACCTTGATAGAGGTTTGATTAGTCCTTGACTTATGGAAAGAGCCTCTCTGCCTCTCCGAGGCAAGAGTGAGATTTGCGTATACTCTATTCTTCTCAGATCCCACTTGTAGATTACACTAGATATGTTGTTATTGTCATTGTGAACTATAGCCATGAAATTTGTACCTTGAATTTAGTTATAAGTACATATATCTTTAAAAAGTTCTGACATTAACACTTTTCGTTGATCGAACTTTTAACAAACGAACATATATGTGATAGTATCTTGATTAAAGACAGAACAGGTGTGGAAGAATGATAAAAGATAATTATCTATTTAATCGACTAAATAAACAAAGTTAATACTCCCTCCCACCACCATCATCGTGATTTATATTTTATATATTAAATTTTTTTCTGATCTAAAAGATAAAGTTGTTGGAGACAGTATACTTTTATTTACTTAATTATATTCTCAACATTCTCATAATGTGTGTTCCTAGTTCTTTTTCATATGCCAAATATGTGGATATTCTTTATGATAATGTGTGGTATGAGACTCGAAAACAAGACCTTTGTATTTTTGTTATCATATTAAAGTGTGTGATTATTTTATCTAAAAACTTAAAAACGTTAAAGCGAGCACACTTTGAATTGTGTGACTATTTTCATAGGAAACAAGACCTTTGTCTGCTTGTGGTTGTCTTGTATGGTTCAGTCGTGTAGGCAAAGGGGAAGAACTAAGAAGTAGACCCCTTCAAAGTTCCAACAAATTTTCTATCTCCTCTGTAGATAGGAGAGCATGGAGGTAGAGAATTAGGATAAAAAATAGTAGGCAAACGAGTTGTCTCTCTCTATCCAGGGTAGAGTATGGGTCTAACCTGAAGCGCCTATACGCTCCCTTATAACCATTATGCTAGTATTATTTTATTCTTCAATGTCATTACTAACGTTGTTTCTTGACTACTTGATATAAGTAAGTTTTTGCCTTGAATATTTTTGAAAAATTATTTTTTTTAAGTTTACTGGAAATAGTCTTTCTGACCCCACAAGCATAGGGGTAGAGTCTGAGTGCACCCCATCCTCCGCAAGCCTCATTTGTGGAACTACACGGAATATGCTGAGACAAGTGGCTGGATAGAAACAGTATTATTCACCAAACAAGGCTCCCCCTTAGTCTTGAATATCTTGGTGACACCAGAAACCATACACTATGTAGCAGTTAACAAGCTAAAGTTATCAGATTGTTTCAAGAGAACTTTTATGTTTTTGACTTCTAAATGTAAAACTTCCATATCTATTAAGGTGATGCAACTGATACAGAGTAGGAGCCTCTGAAGAACAGTGATGTGTTCAATGGCAAGTAGAGTCGGATTCAAGATTTAAATTGACGAGTCTGTTGTGTCTGTACTCACACTCCACTGTAATATTTGATATGATGTTAATATGAGTATCTACTTTTTGAAATTCTTGTAAATTTAAAAGCTTGAACAAAAAACTGTTGAAGGCTACATCTTCTACTGAGAGATATTCATGTTTCCGCCACTTTTCATTCACACGAAATTTGCAGTATTGATCTGCATCATGCAATCATGCATATTGGCCTGACTACCTACCTACACCTCCCATGATACTCAACAGGCACAGATTTATCATACTTTTCCTGCATATTTATATCTCAGTGAAGAGAACAGCCAACAAGAAAAGCCAACAGCATCTACTTTCTTTTCCATTCCAATTATTTCTCTATGTTTTGTTAGTCCCCCAAAAAGGCTTTTTTGATATCCCTTTTAGACAATTTCTTGTCTAGTCCTCTTAGTCATAATCAAAATTGTTGAGCAACACAACAGAAGCGATATGGGTGAGCGCATAGTCTTTGTATGGATTCTAAGTTTCTTGGTTTTGTTGTGTTTTGGGATTTATGGACGTGTAACAGTTGAAGCAATCCGAGAAGGGAAGTTTTTAACTTCTCAGGCTAAGGCTGCCGATGTAGCACTAACCAGCAGTTATGGAAAAGAGTTTGGAGGTGGTGGGGGAGGTGTGGGTGGAGGCATAGGAGGAGGTGGTGGTTTAGGCTATGGCTCGGGTGGTGGCGGTTTTGGTGGTGGAAATGGTAACTTTGGGATGGGTGGAGGATCTGGCAGTGGCCAGGGTGGTCCATATGGCGGAGGCAGTGGCTTTGGTGGAGGAAATGGTAATGGCAGTGGTTTGGGTGGAGGATATGGTAATGGTGGTGGCGTTGGTGGAGGAAACGTTGGCGGATGTCCAGGTGCTGGTGGCGGCAGTGGGCAGTCAAAGTTTCCACAAGTGGCTGCAGGGAGGAAGAATTAGCAAGGAACATACTGGTGTTAACTAGATTATCGATATCTCGGGTAAAATAAGGACAGTGTTTACTACTAAAGCTAGTTTACCTTACACTATTGTAAGCAGCAAAGTAGGTCCAGAACCAAAAAAAGGTATAATAAGAACCAAATAGATTGTTATGCACTTCATATAATAAAAAGCCACTGATACAAAGAGATCATTGTTTATGTAAATATAGCATCGTTTTTATTTAGCGGAATAACTATTTACACGATTGCAGAGTAGATGCATCATAATCTGATAAAGAAACATTAGGTAGAACCAAGTTGTGTTAATGAACTGCAATGACCTCAAATTCTTGACGCAGAAATTGCAATACATCTGCTGGTGATTTCTTCTCATTCTTTATCCTGAAAGAAACATATGAAAATAGCTATAAAGCAAGTTTTATCTGCTGTAACTACCTACCGATTTCTTCAAACACAACATATTCTACCTGCCTAATTTTATTGAGAGACAATTTGACCTCGAAAAAAGAAAATTTAAACGCATTCAGATATCTACCAAATGAACAATCATAAAAGCCAAAAAGAATGGATCATTGGACTAAGTCAAAAGTGCATCAGAGGCCCCAAGACGTTTATACTCCAGACAATTCTCGATCAAATTTTCAAATCACCCTTAAACTTTGAGACTCTTTGCCTCTTAATGTTGTCCAATCCATTAGCCATGACAGCTAGCCCTTCTATTAACCACACTCTCTCGTGCATTGCCTTCATATTAAACTTGAACAATCAGGGGAGATCCTATATCTTCTACTTCAGCTCAAGTTCGACCCCTAATCTTTATATGGACATTATCTTCAAAGCATATAACACTTAGGGATCGAGCTTGAGCCAAAGAACTCAGACAGAAACTGAATTCTTGCTGGACCAAACTTTTCTTCTCATCCTTTTGATCAACATAGGTTTTTAATAAACTTGTCTTTAGGATTATGGTGAATAGTAAATTGGTTATCTTTGACGGAGACTTAATTATGAAGCACCAAAAATATTAAGGGCCCAGCACCATTACTAACTCTAAAGTTGGCTTTGACATTTGAAATGACTAACACAAAAATATCATTGTTATAAACCCGCATAAAATTGATAAAGTGGTATAAACGATGAATGTTGCAGTAGTATTCTTCCAGAATAAATGAAAGAAACTTGGAGATCATAGACTCAAGTATTCTACTTCCTGAACCAAGATGCAGAAGCAAAAGAAATTTTATGTTTTCTCTTGAGTGCAGTATGAGTTGGATATCATCAGTTAAACAGATATAAAATGGCTGGTTTTGTAATATGACAGTACAGATAAATAGTTTACATCGTTGTTCTTACATTTACGGAGAAATTAAAAGGTGAAGCCGTTGTAGAATAAAAGGAGCCAATTATAAGATTATTTATTGTCCAAACAACTATACTTGTCAGGCCTGAAATAGAATGAAAAACGAAGCAGCTCTTTTAAGTGGTCGGTCTACTGTAAACTAGATATAACTAGGCAACAAGATACAAATTGTGAGATTAGTAGTATTGTTCCAAGAAGCCAACTACACTGATGTGACTGATCGTGACGAGTTTAATATAACAGTCTCAAGTATTGAGTATGTTCTCGATCGATATTCTTTGAGATGCAGTGGAAGCCAGGATATTATATAAAGTATATTCTTAGAGATGCAATTAAAGCCCAGATATTATATAAAGTATGTCTACAGATATTATATAAAGCATGTTTACTAAATGTTCCTTATAAAAAAAGGGCAAATCTCAAAAAGTTGGCGTAGGATTCTCCAAAAAGGATGTCTGAGTGAAGTACGAAAAGTGAATGTCTGTAGCCATTTTGAAAAAAACAAGATCACCTAAGAAACAAAACCGAAACAAGGGAATCTTGCTTTTAAGAACTGAAAGGGAGCTGTAAAAAGGACAGGAGGATACCGCACATAATCTGACATTAACAATAGCAGACATTTTTATTAACTAGATAACTCTGTTCTTATCCTAGAAGTGAACAGCACCATAGAATTAAAATGATTTAGAAAAGTGTATGAATCACCTTTTCACCTCCAGCAAAATCAACTCCCTCTGCAGCACGGTTCATTTCCTGTGTCCTGTATATACATGCAAAAGCTAGTGAAAAAAGGCAAGATGAGAGACAATAATCAAGAGTCGAACGGAAAGATGAGCAGTTGGAACTTTCGTTGGACATAATGACGAAAGTGAAATACAAGTACCTTTCATCTTTGCATGTATCATTAGAAGAATCTGGAATGGGATCTGGATCTCGAGGCATTTTAGTTTCTGAAGACCCTACTTCACAATCATCCTGCATGGTAAACCATTAGGAGTTACATTTCTGGAAAATCTGTGAGTAACCTATCCAAAAAAAGTTTAAATATATACAACCTTACTATGATGTGTCCATTTGGGAACATGGTCTGACAAAAGCTTAATATACTGCTCCATAGCCACCTCCTGATTCATGCTTCCCATTTTCTGCCACGCATTCCTTGCACAATGGAATTATTGTCCTCCATCACTTACAGATAGCAGCTTTCATTCCTGTTGTATAACTAGCAATCAAACTACATCCGAAGTAGTTTGAAGGTCTGTCCTTTACTGCTTATTGTATTTACTTTAGATATCTTATTCTAACACAATCTTATATGATATGTAAATGTGTTAACTATCAATTTCCTGCTTAGTCCTCTTAACTTCACAAAGAAACTCAGGCTATAGAAATCTGTTCTAGTTTCTGGTCAAACTATCCTGTGGTAACCAGGACACGGTAGGTTTGATGAAAAATAACGAATAAGTGGTACTCCTACAATGCAAGGGGAAAGCTACTTTAGGTCAGATCATCCAACAAAGTCGAGGAATCCAACTGTGAATGATTAGACTCAAAGTCGATAAAAGGTGAGATGGTGATTCAGTTTCCCATTTTCAGCAGCATTCCTTCTATTTGCAAAAAATGGTAGGCACAAGGAGTGAGTAAACTACCTGATAATATATTGATCTTTTCGTCTCCTACAAAAGGTTCTACTCATCTAATAATCATCAAAGGCAAGGTCACTTGATCAACGCAAGTAGTCACTACACAATTTTATTAATTTTCCAGTTCAAGTAAATCGACAAACATTCAATCAAATTGTACAATTGAATTAGAGTATCAACATTATGCTAAAACTCATATTTTTTTGGAGTAAGAGGCAATACCATTTGGCGCGGGCATAGACTTTCAATGCCATTGGTTGAGGTTCATGACAAGGCCCTTCCATTGCAATTTTCTGGAGTCCATACAATTGCATCATCACTTCACTCCCCAAATTCTCCATCCCACTATTCTTCGCATTTCCTCTATTCACAAAGTTTACAGCCTTGAAAAATTCCTCCTCCAATTCACTTCTCTCAATCCCCTCCCAATCATCATCACTATATTCATCAATCACCATCTTACTTGTCTTCTCATCATCCCCTTTACTTAACCCTCCTCCTACCTCAATCACCTCAGTTTCACATACTTTAACTTCATCAACAGCCAAAGCATTCGCAATATCTTCATCCTTGACAACAACCAACTCATCAATCTTCCTAACCTCAACCTTTTCCTCCATTACCTCAATTTTGCTACACACATCTGCATCCTCATGAACATCACTCACCTCTCTTTCACCACCACAATGCTCAATCAAATAAAGATTCTCAGAAACCTTTTCTCCCTTAAAGTCATCACCTTTCATTAAAATACCCTCAAATTTTTTCTCAACCTCATCCTTTTCCTCCAGCAACCCAAATTTGCTACACACATCTGCATCATGCTCAATCAAATCAAGATTTTTCAAAATCTTTTCTCCCCCCTCAATTTCTTCCTCAATCTTCGTAACTTCATCCTTTTCCTCCACCAACCCAATTTTCCTAGACACTCCTGCATCATCATGACCATCACTCACCTCCCTTTCACCACCACAATGCTCAATCAAATCAAGATTCTCAGAAACCTTTTCTCCCTTAAAGTCATCACCTTTCCTTAAAACACCCTCAATTTTTTTCTCCACAAACTCCTCAACTCCATCTATATTGGGGTTTTGAGTTTCTACATGATCAACATTTCCAACAACTTCTTGTTCAACAAATTTGACTCTTTTCTTACTTTTTCTATTCCTAACAACCAACCCTTTTGTAATCTTGGCTTCCTCCACAACAACTTTCTCCTTATCAACCCTTCCATTGTTTGACACTGCAGCAGAAACTAATTTAACAATTATGCAAGAAAATATAAGTGCTGCCATGGCAGTAACAAAGAATTCTTGAAAAAGATTCATTTTTTAACTTTCCCAAATGATCTTCTTGGATACAGCAAAGATGAAGATCAAAAGTTTGCTGAGATAATTAAGAAGAAGAGTTCAACAATGATATGGATTTGAAAGGGATAAGAATGCTAGAAAAATGAGGGAAAGAATTAATGATGTGGAATTTTACTATGTTTAAGCCACTTCCATGCTATAATATCGGTGGAATTTTATCAATCACAAAGGATATTTGCAGCTTAGAGTAAAGTATATTCGGTTATTCTTTTCCAATAATAAAACTATAGGATATAATTTTGGAATTAAGTTATCTCAATTTTATTTATTTATTTGATTTTGATTTGATCGTGACAAATCCAAGATGTTTTTAACAGAATTCACGACCCACGAACTAACTGAAGAGGATTCGACATCTATTATATATACATAAAAAATTATTTTTATCATATAAAAATAGAATAATTTTTCATCGAACGATGTTTGAATGAACCATTGAGTATTATGTGGCGCTGCCACTAAATTTGATGTAAAATTTAAAAAAGAAAAGAAACCTTTTGAATATTGTGGTATTAAATTAAAGATGAGTTGAATGTATCAAAATGTTATTTTAGTCTTATGAAATTAAGGAGGTGTTAAAAATTGAAAGAAACATTTTTTTTAAATAGACTGAAAAAAATAAGAAGAAAAAAAATTAAAACAAAGGGAGTAATTATATCTTTTTTGTTCATTCTGAATTGTTCACGATTTTAAAAATTAATTTTTATCTTTATTTGTCATTTTTAACCTATTGAAAAAAACAATTTTTTTTTATATTTTACTTTTAGCATTAAATCAATATTCTAGATTTAATACTAAATACTCTCTGCATTCCATTTTAATTGTTTTATTGCATTTTACAAGAGTCAACTTAACTAATTTTTCTAAGTTGAACTAATTTGATATTTTTAAATAAAAATTTAGATATTCAAAAATGGTAAGAAGAATATTATTGATGGTAATTTTTTTCATATCAATATGATATCTTAAAATGTTAGTCTACGTTATCAATTACTAATAGAAAAATTCTAACAAAAAAACATATCAGTTATTATTCTCACCCAGCATTCGATATGCATATTGGAGTCCGATTGAATTCGAATGACTCGAACTCGAAACTTTTGATTAAGGATAAGAAGTATTTAGCACTCCATCACAACTCATTTTAGTACTTAATAAGTGTGTCAAATCATAATATAATAAGTAAAAACAAATAAAAAATATTTTTAATTAAATAAAAATGTAAAATTAATTCCATACCTTATTTCATGAACCAAAGGATGATATTACTTTTTTGTTTCTTATCAATTGGGTCCAAAACATGAACATCTTTATTTGGTGATTTGTTTATGTCATAGACGGAAAAAGTGTAAATATGGCCCATCCAAACACGTCTCTTCATGTGTTTTCATTTATCTATCTTCTTATCGTCTCCTCCCATTTTCTGATGTGGCAATGACACAGTGTCATATTCAAATCCAATTTTTTAGATTTACTTTTATGTATTTTTATAAGAAAATATTTTTCTTGTTTTTATTGATGAGTGAAAAAAAATATTTCCTAAGAAATACTATTTATTAAGAATTGAGATGATACTTTCACGTTGGATAAAGCAAGGGGAATTTGTTTTCATGAGCCGAGCTCGTCTGGTGTAAATTATTTTTTCTATGTCATTTGTGAAATATTGCATAGGAGTGAAGGTTTATCCTATGCACACTCAAACGAGTAGCGCTCACGGATTCTCTTTGTCACAAAAAAAAGGGTAATAAAATATTACACTATTAATGTCATTTATTATGTATATCAAATGATTTTTTAAGCTAATGAATTCTAGCTAATGTTATTGTCTATAAACTTTCAAATATGAATTAATAGAAAAAAATCGTTTTAAAAATACAGAGAAACAAATTCAGATTTATGAATTTATCGTACCACATACATAATATAATAAGCATGCTCATATTACTTGAATTTCATTCACTATAGCCTATAAGTAATATTGTACACTTTTTTTTTTAATATGGTAAAAATATTTATTTACCTTGTTAAAAATCAATTTAAGTATTTGGTTAACTGTCATGGCAACTTACAAGAGAATGTCAACGAAAGTATACATTCTTTTAATTTATTTTTAATCAGATGTCTCAATGTTAATTTATACGATACAAAGTCACCTCTATCAGAAAGAGCACACTTTAAGACCCTATCACCACTGTCAATATGGGGCTTCCCCATATAAGTCCAATTTAATTGAATCTGAATACAAATATTGAGTAAGAAACTAAAAAAAAATATTCGAAGAAATTCATATCATGTTAATCGTTGTAGCAAGTGAGCTCAAATTAAAAAGTTATATATAGCAAAGTGTAGATAGTTGTGGCAAATGAGTTAAATAATTGAGTTTTATGGAGCAAAATATGTATAGTTGTAGAAAAAAAGCCAAATTTTTATCATTTTATTAGCATAGTATTTAAGAAAAACAAGATTAGGGTAACAAAATGTGAAATATTTATATAATCAAGGGAAACAAAGATTTACAAAAACATTAAGTTATACCAATTACTCTAAAAATTTTGAATTCATAGGATAATATAATCATTTTTAAAGTTTATTCTCCATTATATTTAATGATTTTCAAATAAATGCGTAAATTTGATCATTATTCTATATCAAATGCAATACACAGTTGAGAATTCCAAAGGGGGATAATTGGAGTATTAGAACAAGTAATTAGGAGGATCAAGGAAATCTTAGAACAAGTTATTCCAATATATTTTTTTCTAAATAATGGTTAATAAAATTTAAATTCTACTCTTATTTTAAGTTTTAACTAATATTATTGATAAGTGGTAATTTTTAAAAGCTAAAACTTGAACAATTTTAACAAGAAAAGCAAAGTACAACATTCCTGCCAAACAATTGTTTCGTACTTAATTATATTACTTCATTTTCCTTCATTATGTCATGATTTTATTCTTTTCTTGGTTTTGGTTTGCTTTGTAGAAATGGATGAATTAATTTTTTCGGAAATAAACGTTTAATTAATAGTTATTATCTCAATTTATTAATATCCCAAGAAATGGAACACACTTCTACTATAATGAAGAGTTATAAATGAGTTTAAAACCTCTAACACAAAGTTAAATGACACAATTAATTTATATATTAGCTTCCTTAATTCATTGCTTTAGCATATATTTAGTTTGACTTTTGTAAGCAATACTGGCATTAAACAACACGCAAGATAAGTAAACCAAGAATATTTTATTTGGTCAAAAATCCAGACATTTACTAGAAAACGAGGTATTAGCGCCAAACAAAATTTCATAACTAAACAAACATATCCCTCGTGTTAATTACATTTATTTGATATTTTTTATTTATATTATTAGGTAAAGTAACTACAGATTAACTTTTTGATAATTTGATTGTGTAAAAGTAACGTTGAACCCTTTTTGAAATAACTCGTGCTTGTTTTCTTCTAAAATTATCTCCTATATCCACCTCATGAAAGTTCTTTTTTTTTTATTTTGATTTTTCATTTGATGTTCAATATTTATATTGAAATTTAATTCATTCAAATTTATGTCGTGTAAAGCCTACTTGAAGAAAACACTTTCGACTAAGAATTTTTTCCTACCCAAAAATACGAAAATAACTATGTTTGTCGTACTGTACCACATCCTTTGACGTTGATGCAAGTTTGTCCCTCAAAATTCTCACTAATTAATTTGAACTAGCTAATTATGTTTATTGACTTCAGTTGGCAAGATAATTAGTGCTAAAGAAGTCACTTGTAATAAACTCAACACCTATACGTTGATATAAAAAGAAGCAAAATAATCACTATTATATATTTATATAAAGAAAGTCATGAGAATTGTCTTGTGTTCGCAATTAATGTCTAAATAAATTCTTCAAACATATAAAATTTCTCTGTTAGCTGATTAATTCAATTTTATCTACGATTATTAAATTCTTCAAAAATATAAAATTTCTCTCTTAGTTGATTAAGTCAATTTTATCTACAAGTATTAAGTTAGATATATAATTTATCTTACTTACATTAATAATAATATAGCTCATCTTATTCGTCCTAAACGACTAAGCAAGAATATACGCAAAAAGAAAAATAGAGCTTCGATCTTCCTAATTAAATAATTATTTGATTTTCCAAAAGTGAAGAAAATAATACCTTTAAACCAAAATATTCAAGGTTATAATAATAAAATTTAACTTAAAATTATTTTAAAAACGTGCTATTTACCGCTCCCTTGCAATATATAACGAGTATTTTTGTCTTAAATATAACAATATTTTTCTTTCAAAACGTAGCAAAACTATATTCACGTGCAGGCAATATCAATTCTAATCACAATCGTACAAATATATATTATATTTGATTTTAGTTATATGTATATGTGGGCAATTTTTTCGGGGGTCCAACATTGGGTGAGACGAGCCCTGCTCTGATACCATGATGAATTAGGTTTTTAGGCCTAACTCATACCCCAAAAGCTAGCTCAAAGGGAGAAGAATTGCCTAAGCCTTATAAGGAGTCCACCCATCTCATTAACCACCAATGTGGGATTTTTTATCTCAACAGTTTTCAAATCAGAAGTTAGTTATATATGAATTGTGTGTATTATCAAGGAGATTTAGTGTAAGTGTCTTCAAATTATATGTTCAAAATCAATTGTATGAGAATAATATTTGAAGTACATGTTATACATATGAGAAATCAACAACCTAAATGTATATCGTGTATACTTCATACGCGATTATCAGATATTTAATATTATTCTAATAAAATATCTTTTACAAAATTTTGTAAATACACACATACATTGTATGAGGTGAATTTCTCATAAATAAAAGCATCCAACAATACGATCTACTCACGTAAGAGCAGATTCTAATTCCAATGTATTGATGACTAATTTAACCTTAATTTAACCTGTCTTTTTCTTTTTGTTTTTTAAAATGGCAACTTAACTTTGTAATTAGTGCTTCTAATCATTTCATTTGGAATTTCTTTATTTGGCTTAACCCATATTTGGCAAAGAGGTCTGCAAAAGCAACTACATAAACCTTTTTTAATTAGGGAATGGACACGCTGTAACAAAAGATATATTTAGTGAAATAAATTTTTCTTTAATAATAGCATTTATAATTGTAGAAATATTTAACGATAATTGAATTAACATAATTATATTCAGATCCATTTGAACTTTTAACAATTTTAATACAGAATATTAATTATAAATATTTTTCTATTATGAAATTTAAAAAATTATTATATTATTATCGCTAAATAATGATGCGTAAAATTATTTATTTGTTGCGGTGTAGACCTTTCTCTTTTCCTTTTCGTTTTTTGTTTGATCCTTTTCCTCTCTTCTTTCTTCAGTTTATAGTTATTGTCAAATCATAAAAGCAAACACTATGATTATCCCTTTAGTTTAATTTAATATAATAATAAAAACAATGATTTGTCTTACTAATTACAATTCACTCCAAACATTTGTCATTTTATTGATTTTAAAATTACAATGACTTTCTTTCATGTATTCACTATGTCATTACATTGATATTAAAATTTTTTTTTAAACTTGCATATATATTATTAGATAGCGACCCAATATCTAAGAGGAAAACAATTCTAAATTTCAATATCGAGTACGTCAAATGTGAGATACTTCGTCTATTCAAAATGTAATTAAGAAAATAAAAAAATAGTTTTTTTTAAAATAAAATAGTTATATATAATATCAAAATATTCAGATGAAATGTCGCAACATAAAATCTTATTGACAAGATAATAGATTAGCTATACATCTTTCTTACATTTATGTCGAAGACTGTGCAATAATTTTTGTTACAGAATGAGCCCTTTTAATTGTTCACACATTGTTAATTTTTAATATTAACGTGTAAAATTGTTAGACAATGAAATTACACTACCAGAAGTCCAAAACTTATTATGTACACAAAGTCACAAGACATAAATTGCTGATGGGGAGAGACAAAATAAGAACATTAGACCTTAATTTAAGCAAACAATTAATAATGTTGAAGAGATCAAAATTGTCTAAGACTATATGAGATGTGTTCAATTCAATTTGGACTCTACGAGACAAGCTCAATTTCGGGATATTGGATGTTATTGTATCCTAAATCTTAGCCCATTCTTAGGGGTTTACATGGACTCAGTTGGTTCAGATTTTTAAAATACCAAAATAAATTATTTGTGTTGAATTTTTAAATATATAAATTAAACCAAATCAATAAAGCTCGAGTTTTTCAACCTTGAGTTTTTTTTTTTTAATTTCTCGAGTTTATGGTTTTTTTTGTATTTTTTTGAAAATTTTTCGAATATCTAGTGTTTTCATGTTTTTTGTAATTTTTCAATAAAGCATTCATAAAAGCATCTTGTGCTTCAAATATTTTTGTAGTCCTACCAAAATACAAAATATCTAGGGTGTTTTTAAGAAAAACAGAAAATATGATATAAGCGAAGACAACAAAAATATTCAACAAAAAATAATAATGAGATCACATAATTATGAAAATATCATAGCTTTAAAGTACGACATCATACTAAAATAAGTGTAATATGTACTTATTAATTATACAAGCAAACATCAAAGAAAAATAAAAATTAGATTAGGTATTTCAATTCACTATTATTGTCATTCTTAGTGTAAGATTAATTTCTTTTTTATTGCTAGCATTAATATTGATTTGATTAAAATTGGATTTTGATTATAATTTCTTTACTGATAGATCAAAAATCCTAACAAATTTTTTGTATTCAATTTGAATGGTCCAAATGCCTCACAAAAGGAGACTGAATAGGATTATTTACACTATATGGTCTTGTTTTGAGTCTATTATTTAAATTCGATCCCTATTTACCTAGTAGATTAAAATTTGCATTTAAAACAGTGGTACTACAAATCTAAGTACAACAACAACATACCTCAGTGCCTCAAAAGGCTCTCGCTTATTGCGGGGTGAGGGGGGTCAGATGTACGCAGTGTAACCCCTATGTTTAAAAATATAAAGCGGTTGTTTCCAGATGACCATGAGGAGCGTCGGAAGTTGCATTGACTAACTGCTACTTCACAAATGAAAAAAGCGCAGATAGTTTAAAGAGTCAATTTTGCTTTATTCCATCATACTCCAAGGCCAAAAAATAGTCAATCTTTGACTCCATCTGAGATTGATGGAAAACTACAAATCTAAGTAGCATTCTAAAAAAGGAAAATTGTGCAAATGTATTGAGGTTTAGTTAGGTTCAAGAAAATAGATGATTCATTCCCCTTTTTGATTTTTTAATTGTAGATATGCATTGGACTAGAATTATATACATTTATTGAAGACTTTTAAAAAATTATGTTTGTATTAGATTGGTACCTATTGCTATCTAAATTCACTAAAATCTTGTATCTATCTACTATGAAATTTATATAAGTCCTTGTTACGGAAAAATTACAAGAATACACAATATGAATATGGGCTAGTCAAAAGGAACTGATATACTATAGGTCATTTACGTAAATAATATATTATTTAACTTAAATTATAAGTTTTAGCATAATTTTAATTCTTATCAAATATAATTATACTTTTGTTACTGAAAATAGCAAAGAGAAGGAGAACTTTCATTTATCTTTATTACTCTTTCTCACTCTCTTTCTTTCAAAAATATTAATTAATTATTTTAATTAAAGATTGAATATTACGTAAATAATGTTGTTACTATTCTTTAAACTAGAAGATTTGTTTTATGTAAATACATATATAATGCACTGACACAATTTTAATAGATTAACCTATAAACTAAT